>PVKZ01005481.1:0-52384 GCA_004027375.1 Macroglossus sobrinus | reverse complement strand
AAAAAAAAATTGCACAGCAGAGGAAAACATTAACAAAACAAAATGACAACCGACTGATTGGGAGAAGATATTCGCTAATGACACATCTAATGAGAGGTGAATATCCATGTAAATTATTCTTAAATCGATTAAAATAAACAAATGTTTACTTTGTACAGAGCTGCATATGAGACTTTGAAGATAATATGAAATATTAAAATATAGTCTACTTACCTCCAATAAACTTAAAATTCTAGTTGGCAGAGAAAATATGCAGATGAATAGATAGAAGTCAGTTGCAAAGCATAGTTGTGTCACCATAGATAAAATAACATCCTCTGAATTGAATAAATTCTGAAAAAGTACTGGAAAATCAGTGTTAAGAGAAGAAAGTTGATCAAAGAAAGCTTTTGAGAGGATGAATAAAATAAAGTATATACAAATTGGTACAGCCACTATGGAAAACAGTGTGGAGGTTCCTCAAAAAACTAAGAATTGATCTTCCATATGATCCAGCAATCCCTCTACTGGGTATTTACCCCAAAGACTAGAAAACTCATATATGAAAAGATATTTATACACCAATATTTATAGCAGCATTATTCATGGTGACCAGGACATGGAAGCAACAGAAGTGTCCTATGACAGAGGATTGGATAAAGAAGCTGTGATACATACATACAATGAAATATTACTCAGCCATAAGAAGAGATGAAATAGTGTCATTTGGGACAATATAGATGGACCTTGAAATAATCATGCCAAGAAAAATAAGCCAGATAGAAGAAGTTGAAAACCACATGATGTCACTTACATGTGAGATATAAACCTAAAAGCAACAAATGAACAGGACAAACAGAGACTCATGGACAATAGACTAGTGATTACCAGAGGGTAAGGGGGATGGGGAAGAAAGGAAGTAGATGGGATAATAGGGGTCAGATATGCGGTGATAGAGAGAAATCTAACTATGGGAGGGGTACACATAATGCAATATATATATGCCTTACTGTTCAACTATACACCTGAAACTTACTGAACTTCATTAACCAATGTCACCAAAAAATTAATTAAAATAAATTTACAAAATAAAATATATAATGAGTAGAGTTGATTCTATTGCCTATATGTTCCTGGCTATTTCATGGGTAGAAAGAAAAGATACTTTGGAGAGCCTATGGAAAGAAAACACAATCTTACTACTTATCAGATAGGTTCTATTGAGACATGGTTCAGGATCACAGAGCAATGGAAACATGAAAGAAAAAGAAAGAATTTTTCTGTGGTGACAACTAAAACTAACATTACTCTTTCTCTTGGCTAGTAGTTTTCCAGAAGGTCCCATCAAATACAAACTATAATAGTTTTAAATCAAACCTGGATTTAATGTTTATTTTTTAAAAAAAGGCAGAGAAGAGTGAGAGGAAGAGTCGATTTCACCATTTTCAAGGAATTTTCTATTAAATTTATCCAGTCTAATAGAAAAGAAAAACCTTTTTTTCTGAATTAATTTTATAAATAAAGCTTTATTAGATGAATGTACTAGAACACTGACTGCTTATTTCAGCCTTCCTTCCTACAAAACTTCAATTTAATGAGGAATGGGCTGTTTTGGGATGGTAAACATGTATTCCCTAATTTCAAGGATGTATCTAAACTATATTCAACTTTTCTTTATACTAAGGTATAGATTTCAGCCTTTAATAAGACTACTAAAATTTATCTGAGAACTTCATTTTTCAAACTATCTATGGAAGAACAAGAGGTAGTCGGTATGCTAATGAGTATTGCTAAATAAAACAGTTCTATAGTTAAATAATTTTGGAAAAGCTGAGTTCCATTTATTTTTTGCAGCCTCAGATATGTGTGTGTGCATTTTGTATCTTCAATGGGGACATATTCAGAACTTGTTTAACCTTAGAATATCTTCTTATTTTGTGGAACTTGTATTAATATCTCATAGGCCTAATATTCTAAAGAAAAAGAGCCATGTTCTTTCTTACATAAATTTTAGAAAGGCAGCTATCAGAAGAATTAGGTCCAAGGAGATTAAATAATGCATGGAAGAGAGAACTACCAACTGGCCATATCTTCGATCCCATACTTGCAAGTGATGGACCTCTACTTCTAGATTTTCTGGGTTTATCTTTGAACAAGAGTGGGTAACAAATCTCTAATGTTTCATCTCATACTTTTCAGGGTCACCCTCATAGCAACATAGAAAATTATTGGAGTCAATCTTCCCTGTTATAATCAGCTCAGAGTTGGTCTTAGTGAGAAATGTGGGATATGAGGTAGGGGTTTCTTCTCATGGGATAGCCAAGAACTCTGGAAAACTGAAAAATCATATGGAGTAAAATTATTTATATTTTGTGCCTGAACACACTGTATTAATTACAATTTAGCATTTTGCCCATAGTCTTTAGGATATATTCAGAGAGTTCAGATTTCTTTAGCATATCATTCTCTATCTGTCAGATGTACTTTCCTGCCTTCTTCCATACTTGACCAGAGCATAAGACAGACTCACAGAATATAATGGAATTATACTTGTTCAGATCCTTTGTATGCCATGTGACTCTTGAAAATGTCATTGTTTACAACCATTTACACAGGAGAAAATGGAAACATTGAATTAAAAGTTTCACCTCTTATAATTCTAGAACTAGAAGAAAATGCTTAGGGTAACTCATCTACAAGGATATATATATATATATATATATATATATATATATATATATATATATATATATATATAGTTCATTTGGTAGAGAGAATGCCTTATAATCACAACATCCAAATGACTTAATTCCTAGCATATCACATCTAGTTGAGTCAGACTGCCTTCCCTAAAGTGGTGTTTCCCTGCCCTATCCTCAGAGCCAGAAATATATAAAAAGCTATAGGCAACTTATTAAGATGTTATGCATTTATAATAACATTAACCAAGTTGTTTAGCCAGTAAGTATAATTAACATACCTCTTAATGTGAATAATGTATCTTGCCATATAACTATACTTATATGCCTTTTTATGTTTTCCAAATATTCTTGTCAATTAAAAATTCTGTTTTACAGATAAGCATATTTAAAGAATAAGTTTGTATAGTACTTTACAGTTTACTAAGTACTTTCATTTACATGTCTTATTTTATCCTCAATAAAGCTCAGAGATGAATTTTAGTGTCTTTGTTTTATGATGTAGAAATTAGAGATTGAGAAATTGTCACTAAGTTAATACCTGGCATAGTAAAATTGAAATCCATACTCTGATTTCAAATTTGCCACTGTCAGCTCCCCATGTAGTGAGGCAACACCTACATTTTTTGAAGGATTTCCTTGTTAAGATCATGGTAATCTCAAGCTTTTCTATACTCCTAATGTATTATACCATAAAATTGGTACTTTACTGGAAATTGTCTTATTTTCCAATAAATTCATCTGTCTTAGTGTCTTATTGATCTCATTTTAATGTAAGCCTTTGATTATGCTGTAATTTCAGGTATTCCCTGGGCTCTCATAGACTATTATTACTGCAAAGAATGTTTCCACTCTCCAGACCTAACACAGCCAGGCCTGGTCCTATTCAACAGAAAGCAGCATAGGCCAGCAGTGGCCTCTTTCTATTTCTTGGAAACTCTCTCTGACCTTCTCATCTCTGTCCTTGCTTTAGGGAGGAGACTCGCCCATGTACTCCTATAGCATTAGTGCTGATGGCTATGATAAACTCATCCCATTTCATTGTACAGCAAGTGTCTCTTTATCATATGTTTCCCACTTGGCCTTGATCATCTTGAGAACAGGAATCTTGAATTACTTCTCTTTGAATTCCCAGAACCCACCACACAGTAGACTATCAATAAGTGACAAATAAATAATCTAATAAAGAAACACAAACCAATTAAGGCAGTAGTGCCTTTGAAGAGTTTCCAGGCTCAAGATGAAGAAAAACCTGTTGAAAGCCCAGGACAAGCAATATGAAGCATTGGATTTCCCTAGTGAAGGTGGGTTCATGGTACTCTGAGAGCATAGGTAAAAGGGATTGTTTTGTCCAGGTAGTCAGCCCTCAGAGATGGTGAAGTTGGTCACGGTCTTCAAAGAGAGTAGTTTACCAGCCAGTGTCTATGAAGTGATAGGAGTAGAGTGAGAATAGGCAGCAAATGTACAGCATTTGATGTACAGCAACCCCTTCTCTGGGTCAGCTTCTTCCTCTCCAGCCAACCTCATGGTTCTAATAGCATCTCTCAGTCATGGTATGCTGTTTCTTTGGCCCAGAGGATTTCCCACAGTTTTTACAAATTTCTCCAGGCTCACAGAGGATGCAGATCTGGGAGAATAAGCAAACTTAGAGGGAGAAACCAAAGAGAAAGTTGGAGGAAGAGTGTCTTGGAAGCACTTGAGTCCTTGATTCTGGTAATTTCTGAAGTCTGGTGTACCCTACCTTTTCTAGAGTTTGTTCTTTTATATTAACTAAATCAAGCTGGGTTTCTGTCACCTACAAACATAAGAATTTGAATCTTCACTAAGATCTTAAGAAAATTTCCCACAACATGCACAGAGATAGCCACAAGGTACCTACTTAATATTTTATTCTTCAAACAGACCTTCTTCCATTGTCTAGTTCATTCTTTAAAATGGAGACATGGGCTTAAGTACCTTTTCCAAAGCCACCCAGTCCTACTCATAACAGAGTTTACACTAGAATGTGGACTCTTCACAAAATGGTTTCATCTACCACACACTACTTCCTTGCTTTTTATTGCTAATCAGTCTCAAGGTAAGAGGTGATTATGGGATTCAAATTTGATGAAAAAATGACACATAATTCATAATAATGACTATAAAGTGATACATTATTGTTTTTTAAATATAGCTCCTCAAAATATAGCTCCTTATATGCATCTTTCTCTGTGATAGGTGGGTATTTTGAGACAAACAAGGTATGTTCCTTTATCTCAAGCAGTTCACCAAATAGAGTAAAAAATAGTGTGGCTTACCAGAGCTCATATACCTCCAAATTAGCTATCTGGTAGAATATTTTACTAATTACTTTTGAAATTGCTGGTAAGTCCCTTTTGAACTCGCTATAAGCTAAACAAAAATGTCACCTCATAATTTCATAGCTGCATTTAAATTCTCTTTTGATCAAAAATGGTATCATCCAGATGGACCAATTAGATAGGTATTTTGTTTTTTGAAAAGGCAAAACACCCTCCAAAGACAACGATTTTATTCTATGAAGTATATTAAAAAAATATGCTATAGGTTCTGAGATCAACTGTAAAATATAAGTTCAAAGATGTTTTGCTTAAAATTAGGCAGCATCACTGCCATGAAGGGAACTATATTATTTAGGATGAGTAAATTTTATGTACTATTATAATAATGAGTTCTAGAATTTATACAAAATTTCCTGATAGCCATATTTTCCTAGAAGCAGGTGCCAGATTCACCTTAAGTTCCTTTCAGCCTTGTAATCCAACAGTTGCTTATACTGGATTTCTCCAAGCTCGTGATGGGCTGAAGAGCTATTTCTGTCCTAGTTCTTTTCTTTATATAGGTTAAATCCCATTCCGATGAGTACCATAACAATAACCACCTCATAGCCTGGTTATTTTAGACAGCCTGATAAAATGAGAATCAAGCATGACCTCCAAGCCAGAGTTGGCTGTTACAGAATATGACCAGAATATTATTTAAGCAAAGGGTTAGTCAGTGTCTTAAGTTTTTATTTTCAGCACACTGAGCCATTGCTGAACAGTTAGACTGAAGATACAGAATAATTATTAAAGAGTCAAAACCATAGTTCTCACATTCCTGAATCAGTAACTTCATTTGCCTGATATATAATGCAAAATCAGAGTATCTGGGAACTCAGTGCTATGTGTATCCATGTAAATATAATGTGTATTTTCAGTCTGTCAGCTCCAGCCAAAGAGTGTCAAGGCCACTTGCCCATCTTAATTCAGTTTTATTAATAAGCCTTCTTATTATATTGGGTACCCCCAAATTCGAGCTTTCTTTCTTTACTCGTTCTAAGTAGGGCTGAATTTATACTTATTTTTGTATATGTTGCTCTTTCTTGGAATGAAATGCTACTTGCTGCTCTTGGTAATGTTCCTCTACAAGAATGTAAGTTTTCTAAAAGTAGAGATTTGTTTGTTTGAATCTCAGATGTATTTACAATCAGTCCTTGTGCTAGAATGTAAGTTCCACAAAGCATGGAATCTCATGTCTAGAACACTGCTCGTCATTCAGTAAGTGCTCGATAATTATTTGTTGAATCAATGAATAAATACATGATGAACAACCATTCTTTAGGGCCCAACTCCAATGCCACTTCTCCTCTCCCAAAGCACTTATAGGTCTTTCCTCTGACCCATTAGTAGTGTTTGCATTTCTCTATTATAACATTCATGAGATAACTTACATATTGTTTATGTTATATGTGTTTTCCCAGATAAATTAGGAAATATTTTGTGGAAGAAACTATGTTTTTTAACTCCATGTTCTCTGAGCCTAAAACAGTAGGAGTGCAATAAATGCTTACTGCTTAAATAGTTAAAAAAATAATCAAAAGTGTTTCTCTTGTAAAATGAACACTGACAATTTATCATTTACCATTATATCTCAAATTCTGCCTAGACACCAAAGGTTTCCAAACTGAAGAAGCTGTGAGTCACCAGACTTGGAGGGGAGGGGTATTTATTTGTGGAGGACTTGTTTCCTGACCTCAATGAATCACATGTATAATCACCCCAACTGTATCCTGTCCAAGGAAGTAACCAAACCCCTATTTCTAGTCCCAATGGCTTTATGGTTTTACGAGTAAATGCCACTGGCATGCTATTAAATAAATGCCCTCAGAAAGCCCTCAGCCAGTGCTATAACCTCCAATAGCCAGGTTACAGAGGAGCATTCTTGCAGTTAGAGCACAGGATGAAGGTGTTACCTTATTCATGTTGCCTAGACTATTGCTCCAACTGCTAAGTAGTGACACTGCCTCCAAGTTCTTTTCAAACATTTGTTACACTCTTTTCCAAATCACGGTATGGTTATGTAATTCTCCTGAAGAAAAAAAATGTGATGGTTCTCATCATCTACAGAATAAAAACCATACTTCTTAACCTACAATTCTAGGTCCTCTCATATCTGTTTCTGACCTACTTCACCAAACTTACCTTCCTCCACTTCCACATAAATATGTGCTACAAATAAAATGAACAACTTTCTGATCACATACAAATTTTACACTTTGCTCCATGGCTTTGTTCCCTCTCTTTTTTCCTAGAATGCATGTTCTCTTTCATTTCTATATGTTCAAACCTACATATTCTTCAAGATTCACAAAATGCTACTTTCTCCATAATATCTTCAGTGACTGTCCAATAAGGAAGAACACTTCTCCTTTGAGCATGCTCCAATTTTATCTGCACTCCCATTCCATTGTTTATTTCTATTGTGTATTATAAATTCACATGAACATGCTCATATCTCTAATAAATCACTTCCTAGAAAATGTCTGAATCATAGTCAATGTGATAGTCCTTCAACTCCTGGTGATGCTAGCCATAGTGGACTCCCAACATAAAAGTTTGTCGAGTAGAAAAATGGAAAAAGTTTGAATATTTAAATCCTTATCTTTGGCTTGGAATCTTCAGAAAAGGTTTGACATCGGAGTTTCTTGTTCTCATATCTTGTGTTTTATTCCTTACCTCCTTTCCAAGAAAACATAATGTTAAAAAAATTCGAGATATCAAAATTACAACTGAATTATAGAAAAATCACCATTGACAACCACATGAAGACTAGTAAATCCTTATAACAAGGGATTTAAAGAAAAGCCACCTTGAGACCAGTAGGAGGGGCAGAGACATGGAACAGGCAGATCCCACACCCAGGGTGGGTAGTTAATAAACAGGAATGATATCTAAGCTTTAGAGATTTCCTCAATGAATGAGGAGTCCAACCTCACATTAGGCTTTTAACCTAGGGCCTCAGTGCCTGGAAGAGGGTTCCCATAACATCTGGCTGTGACAAACAGCAAAGATTGCATCTGTGAAAGATAAGGGGCTGCTAGAGACCAAGACGCTTCTCTCATAGACCCAGTGCACAACTCATTTGCTCACAGATCCACTTGCTGTAGGCTCTAGCACAAGGGCAAAAGCTCAAAAAGTGCCAGGACATATGAGGAGAAAGTAAATTGGCTAACTTTAAGATAAGAACTAGAGAGGTAGAGATTGGGAGAACTCTCTCCAGGGACAGAAGTGCTGGAAGGCTCCATTGTTCCTTTGTGGAACTCCTTCAACCCAGCCAGCCCAAAATAGGCAGGCACAAAGTCTGAGCTCTCCATTACCCTGGCTAATAACATCCACCTCACCCTGGTGATTCACTGAGACCCCATCCCACTCAACTTACTCACCTGTCCCAAGCATCTTCCACTAGCTCCTTCACACAAGCAGCATTCCTTCACTTATAATATGGACTTTTGCACAATCCTTAAAAGTTTCACAAACCCCAAACAATCAGTGGTCAGTCTTAGTGTGACTTCGAGCTCTTGCTAAGTGGCCCCAAACCCAGCACAAGTGGTGACTCGTTTAAACTTGCATAGTAGTTCCCATCAGGTAACCACAAGCTTGGCATAAGTAGCAACCAGTCTTGGCCTGGAATGTATCTTCAACTATGTGACCAGAATTCTGGCAAAAGTAGTAGGTGGGTGCAGTTTACAATGTGGTGTGAAACAAAGGGTGGCAGCACTGGTGGCAGCTAACCTCGGTTAGCAGCATAGCCTTTCCCAAGTGCCTCTAAACCTACCGCAAGCATCAATCAACCACAGATCACTTTGTAGCATTTAGCATTTACCAAGAGGCCCAAGCAAGGCATAGTGACAACTGACTTTGGCATACACTAGAGCTCCTCCCAAGAGTCTCTAGTAACAGCATATCCAGTGGCTGCTATTACAACACACCAGAGCACCATCTAGGCAACTTCATAAATGACACATCTGAAGGTCAGACACAGCTGACATCAGAGCTCTGCTAAAGTGATTGCCACACTGTACGGTAAACCACTGCAAAACAGCTCCTCTGCTGAAGTCATGAATAGACCTCACAGCCAGTCATCC
The DNA here is from genome assembly GCA_004027375.1 of Macroglossus sobrinus. NCBI lineage: Eukaryota > Metazoa > Chordata > Mammalia > Chiroptera > Pteropodidae > Macroglossus > Macroglossus sobrinus. The sequence goes on along the minus strand of PVKZ01005481.1, from coordinate 43,282 downwards.
TGAGGGTCAAACCCACCAACTGCTGTGCCAACAGCAGTTTAGGCTCAACTACAACTGGAAGGCACACTACCTACCCAAGGGACACCCAGATTAGGTGACCAAGCAGACTGTGCCACTGGACAAGACACCTTCTACATAAGGCCATTCTGTTAAGATTGGGAGACATAGAAGATCTCCCTAATATGTAGAAACAAACACAGGGAGTCAGCCAAATAAGGAGAAAAAGAAACATGTCCCAGAAGAAGTAGAGGAGAGAACTCCAGAAAAAGAGCTAAACAAAATGGAGCTAAGCAATCTACAAGATATAGAGTTCAAAACAATGGTATAAGAATGCTCATTGAACTTAGGGAAGAATTGATTAATTCAGTGAAAACATCAACAGAGACATAAAAAAACATAAAAAGATGACTTAAGACATAACAAAAGACTGGTCAGAAATGAAGAATACAGTACTTGAAATAAAGGATGCATTCGAGGAATCAATAGGAGAATAGATGAAGCAGAGGATTAAATCAGTGATTTGGAAAATAAGGTAACAAAAATCTTGAACAGCAAAAAAAAATTTTTTTAAATGAGAATAACTTTAGGGGCCTATAGGACAACATCAAGCACAACAATATTTGCATCATAAAGGTACCAGAGAAAAGAAGGAGCAAGAGACTGAGAACCTGTTTGAGGAAATAATGACTAAAAACTTCCTTAACCTGGTGAAAGCCCACACCAAGAGACCCACACCAAGGCACATCATAATTAAAATGCCAAAGGTTAAAGGCAAAGAGAGAATCTTAAAAGAAACAAAATAAAAGCAGTTAGTTACATACAAGGGCACTCCCATAAGACTGTCAACTAATTTCTTAACAAAATTTGCAAGCTAGAAGTGATTCACGTGAAATATTCAATGTAATAAAAAGTAAAGACCTATAATCAAGATTACTCTACTCAGCAAAGCTATCATTTATAATTTAATGAGAGGTAGTTTTCTAGAGAATAAAGACCTAAAAGTGTTAATCACCACTAAATCAGTATTAAAAGAAATGTTAAAGAAACTTCTTTAAGAAGAAAGAAACAGATTAAAATTTGGAACAAGAAAATATATGAAAGGAAAAATTTCTCAATGACAAAAGCAAACAGTACAAAAACTATGAATCAACCAACTATAAAGCTAGTACAAAGGATAAAAGACAAATTAGAGATATTATGTGTAATTGCAACAATAAATTAAGGCATACACACAAACACACAAAAGAGGCAAAATAATGATAAAAACATAAACGTCAAGGGGTGAGTAAAACTTGTAGTTATTTTAGAAAGTGTTCAAACTTAGCTACCATCAACTTAAAACAGACTGCTATAAATACAACTTGGTATTTATGAAGTACATGGTAACTACAAACCAAAAATCTATAAAAGATATACAAGTAATAAAATGAAACAATCCAAGCATAACTACAGAAATTTTCAACATAAAAAAATGGAGCAAGAAAATGAGAATGGAACAGAGAACTACAAAAACAACCAGAAAACAATTAATAAAATGGCAATCATTATATATTTATCAATAATTTCTTTAAATGCTCCAATCAAAAGATATAGGGTGGCTGAATGTATTAAAAATAATAAGACCCATACATAAACTGCCTAGTAGAAACCAACTTCAGATTGAGATACACACAGACTAAAAGTAAAGGCATGGGTGAAGATATCTAATGCAAATGGAAAAGAAAAATAAAAGCTGGGGTAGCAATACTAATATCAGACAAAATAGACTATAAAACAAAGACTGTAACAAGAGACAAAGAAGAGCATTTCATAAAGATAAAGGAATCAATCCAACAAAGAGGGTATAACTCTTGTAAATATTTACACATCCAACATAACAGAACCTAGATATGTAATGCAAATATTGATGGACATAGAGGATGAGACTGACAGTAAGATAATAATAGTAGGAAACTTTAACACACTATTGACATCAATGGATAGGTCATAGAGACAGAATATCAGGAAGGAAATAAATGACACATTATACTACATGGACTTAATTGATATTATTTGAGCATTTTACCCCAAAGTAGCAGAATATATATTCTTTTCAAATGCACACAAGACATTTTCTGTGATTGACCACATGTTAAGCCACAAAACAAGTCCAAAAAATTTAAGAAGAGTGAAATAATATCAAGCAACTTCTCTAATCATAATAATTTGAAACTAGAAATCAGTTATAAGAAATCTAAAAAACACAGATATGTGAAAGTTAATGACATGCTACTAAACAATGAATGGGTTAACAATATCTGGAAAGAAAGAAAAAAAATTGAAACAAATGAAAATGAAAGCACACCAATCCAAAATCTATGAGAAGCAGCCAAATCAGTTCTAAGAGGAAAATTTAGCAATACAGGCCTACCTCAAAAACACAGGGAAAATACCAATAAACAACCTAGCCTTACACCTAAAGAAATTAGAAAAAAGAACAAACAGAGTTCAAAATGAGTAGGAGGGAGGAAATAATAAAGATAATCATGGAAATAAATGAAATAGATCTAAAAAAAAACAGAAAAGGTCAATGAAACCAAGAGCTGTTTCCTTAAAAAGATAAATAAAACTGATAAGCCTTTAGTAAGACTCATAAGAAAAAATAGAGACATCGCAAATAAATAAAAACAAATGAAAAGGAGAAGTGACAATTGGTAACACAGAAATACAAAGGATTATAAGAAAATACTACAAAAAGTTATATGCCAAGAAACTGGATAACATAGAAGAAATGGATAAATTCTTGGAAATATACAATCTTCCAAGACTCAATCAGGAAGAAACAGAAAATCTGAAGAAACTGATAACTACTAACAGAATTAAATCAGGAATAAAAAAAAAAACTGCCAACAAACAAAAGTCTTAGACTAGATGGCTTTGCAAGTGAATATTACCATACATTAAAAAAAAAATTAAAACCTATCCTTCTCAAACTATTCAAAAAGATTAAAAAGGAGAAAAGGTTCCCAAACTCATTTATGAGGCCAGGATTACGCTGATACCAAACCAGACAAGATACTACCAAAAAATAAAATCATAATCCAACATCCTTGATGAACATAGATGCAAAAATAGTCAACAAAATATTAGCAAACCTAATTCAGCAATACATTTAAAAGATTACACAACATGGTAAAATGAGATTTAGTCCTGAGATGTAAAATTGGTTCCATATCCACAAATCAATTCATGTGATACTCCAGAAAAACAAAATGAAAAATAAAAGTCATATGATCATATCAATAGATGCAGAAAAAAAACATTTGACAAAATCTAACATACATATATGATGTGAAAAAACAAACAAACAAACAACAACAAAAAAAACCTCTCACCAAAGTGGGAATAGAGGGAACAAAGCTCAACATAATAGGGGCCATATATGACACATTCACAGTTAACATTATACTCAATGATGAAAAGCTAAAAGTTTTTTCTTCAAGATCAGGAACAAGACATAGATACCTACTTTCACCACTTTCATTCAACATGGTCTGGGAACTCCTAGCCACAGCAATGAGACAAGAAAAAGAAATAAAAGGCATTCCAATTGCAAAGGAAGAAATAAAACTGTCATTATTTGCAGATGACATTAAACTATATATAGAGAATCTTAAATAATCCATCAAAAAACTATTGGAACCTATAAATGAATTCAGTAATTTAGCAGGATACAAATATAATATTCAAAAATTGGTTGCATTTTTATACAATAATGAACTATCAGAAAAAGAAATTAAGAAAGCAATTGCATCAAAAATAAAATACCTAGAAATAAATTTAACCAAGAAAGTAATATACCTGTACTTGGAAAAGTATAACACATTGAAGAAAAAAAATGAAGAAAATAAAAAAGTGGAAGGGTATATACCATTTTCATGGATAAAAAAATATTAACATCATTAAAATGTCCATAGTACTCAAAGCAATCTGCAGATTCAATACAGTTCCTATTAAAATACCAATGGCATTTTTCAGAACTAGAACAAATGAAAACACAAAATACCCTGAATAGCCATATTATATTTGAAAAGACAAACAAAGTTGGGGATATCATGCTACCCGGTATCAGACTATACTACAAGGCTATAGTAATCAAAACAGAATGGTAGTGGCATAAAAACAGACACATAGATTAATAGAACAAGATAGATTCCATAAATACACCCATGCCTATATGGTCATTATTCTATGACAAAGAAGGCAAGATTATATAATGGGATAAATACAATCTCTTTAATAAATCATGCTGAGAAAAGCAGACAGACACATGCAAAAAAAGATGAAAGTAGACTACTAATACTGTATACAAAAACAAACTCTAAATAGATTAGACATAAATTTAAGAACCCAAACCATAAAACTCCTAGAAGAAAACACAGGCAGTAAACTCTTTAGCATTGCTCTTAGCCATGTGTGAGCACACACACACACATATGTATGTATGTATGTATGTATGTATGTATGTATGTATGTATACACATACATGGGATATAGCTGCCTGGGCAAGAGGAAAAAACAAACAAAAGAAACAGATGGGACTATATCAAACTAAATATTTTTTAACAAAGAAAGAAACTATCAATTAAACAAAAGGAGAATGTACTGACTGAGAGAAAACATTCTCCAATGATACATCTGTCAAGGGATTAATATCTAAAATATATAAAAAACTCATTCATCTTAACACCAAAACAAACAAACAATCTGATTAAAAATTGGGTAGAGGACCTGAACAGACATTTCTCCAAAGAGGACATACAAATGGCCGATAGACTTGTGAAAAGATACTCAACATCACTAAACATCAAGGACATTCAAATTAAAATCACAATGAGGTATTGCCTCACACATGTTAATGATAATGGTTATTATCAATATATCAACAAAAAGCAAGTGTTGGCAAGTATTTGGAGAAAAGAGAAACCTGGTGTATTGTTGGTGAGATTGTAAATGGGTGCAGCCATTATGGAAAATAATATGAAGATTCCTCAAAAAATTAAAAAACAGAATTACCATATGACCCATCAATTCTAGTTGTGGGTATTTAGCCAAAGAAACCCAATACTCTAATTCAAAAAGATATACGCACCTTTATGGTCACTGCAGCATTATTGACAACAGTCAAGATATAAAACTAACCTAAGAGTACACTGATAGATGATTGGATAAAGATGTGGTACATATATACAAAGGAATATTACTCGTCCTTAAAAAAGAATAAAATATTACCATTTCAGAAAACATAGATGGACCTAGAAGGTATCATGCTAAGTGAAATAAGTCAGATAGAAAAAGACAAACATCATATGATTTTACTTATATGTGGAAATAAAAAAAAAAGAAAACAAAAAAAAGAAAACAGAAACAAACTTATAGATACAAATTAAAAATTGATGGTTGCCACATGAAAAATGGGTTGGAGAGGATGGATAAAAAATGTAAAGGAATTAAAGAGTTCAATTATAACAATAGTCTCAGGGATGTAAAATACAACATAAGGAATATAATTGCTACATTTTAATTACTATGTATGGTGTCAAGTAGGTACTAGGCTTACTGTGGGAGGGCGCGGAATTATTTTGTATGGTACATAAATGTCTAATCACAATGTTGTATACCTGAAATAAATATAATATTGATGTCAACTGTAATTTAAAATATATTTAAAGAAAAAAAAGAAAATTTTTTATCTCTGCAAACAACTTGTTTTATAGCTAAAATATCCTCCTCCTGATATCCAATACCTTTGTGACCCTCCTTGCTAGTAGATTGAACAAGCTAGGGGAAAAAATCTAATTTTAATAATAAAGTGAGAAAAAAATATAGAAGATTTGCTGCTTCAAAAAAAATCAAACTTTAAAAAAGCTAGCATATTCCATATTATGTTACTAATTATTTCAGAGTATCCATGCCGCAGTGCCAATTTTAGGGTGGATATATGTACTTTCCTTCAGTATGGAAAGCGAAAGTTGATGCAGTAAAGTTTAGCTTTGGGTGCAAAGTACTTTGCTCTCCCTTCTGTTTATTAATATTACTCTGATTATGAAAATAGGATATAGAAGCAGACTAGGTTAAAAATTACCCAGGCCAAAGTCAGATAAAAAGGAAACAGAATGTGAAGAGATTTTGCTTCCTCTCCCGTCTTTTGACTGTGACCACAAATAGGTAACCATTATTGCAGCTTGAAAGCCATTTCCTTTCCTGCTTCTCTAAAGACTGCCATAAGGACAGCACTGCTCCCTCTTCAGAGGCCTAGTCCTACTTCTACCACTTAATGGCTGAATGACCCTGCAAACTTTTTTCAGCCTCACTTAACTGGTGAAGTTAAATGAGGATGATAATACCTGTTACAAAATAATGTGGTCAGACTATATAAACTGTAAAATTCTGTTCAAATATTAGTTATGTTATAAATTCAAAGATAACTGGTTTTGTTTTGTTTTCATTATTCTATATCTGGGGTTGACAATCTTTTTTTTGTAAAGGGCTGAATAATATATATTTTAAGTTTTACAAGCAATATAGTCTTTGTCATAACTACTCAATTCTGCTTTGAAGTAGGAAAGCAGCCCTTGACAACATGTAAATAAAGAGATGTACTTTGTTCCAATAAAACTTTATTTACAGAAACTGGTGGCACGCTGGATTTGGTCCATGGGCCATGTTTGCAAATTCCTGCTGTAAACCTTTGGAGAAAATGATAAACACCAGAGGCAGATAGAAGGACATAGCTATATATTTTTTCCACTATGAAAATTGATATTGTCAGTTTTTGTGTGCAATTATCCTGAGACTCACACATCTCTTTAAGATACTTTTCAAATCAGTTTTAGTTTTGTACATTATTTCACCATTTTCTTCATCATCATCATTTTGTACCTAACTAAGAAGTGTTACCAAGAGAGGCATAAAGTGTTACCAAGAGAGGTTTTCTATATCCACCACTTGACCACACTGTCTTCTGGGAAAGACAGCTCTGATTATTGTTACAGAAAATATCAATCATACTTGTGGTAAAATGTCACTATATTTTTAAACAAATTGGTCCTTTGAGCAAGATGAATTTTAATGCATTGGTTTATTAACCTAAAAGTTGAGCAAGATTGAGAGTAACTGAATGACTTGTTCATAATTAATATTATTTATAATTATTTTACTTGGGAAGAATATCACCTTAAATGTTAGTATGTTTTTTAAATTGCTTCAGATGAGATTCAAAATAATTGACTTTGCAAATATATTTTTAAAAACTCATTTAAAAGTATCTGAAGTTTCTGAGAATCAATCTGGAAGAGGCAAGATATTAGTATTCATTGCTAGAAACAGGAAGAAATTGATTCATGATTTTTTTAACCATGTGAATTGCATATTGTAGTCACTTCTGGACTCTAAAATAGCTGAGATGCTGTTAGAATGATGTGTTCATTCTTCTTCCCCATCAAACATACTCTCTGAGTACACCATGTCAGTGTATGTTTTTTGCTGAAATATATATTTGTATATATTTTGTATTAAAAGGAGAGTAAATGCATGCTTGAAAGAATATATGCACAGGTATGTGTTTGGTGATTTTAGAATAAAATTGATGTACATATTGTGCATCTAATCATGTGATTTAGATAAGATGTCAACTTTTTGAAGATAGTAGGTGTAGATCTTAAACTTAGCATCTCTAAGTATTCAATTTATCTGTTGATTAGTGAAATAAAAAAGTAGGAAGACACATCAACATCTGGAAAAGTCAGCTTTTATAACTATTAAAGTTCTGAAATACAGATAAATCACTAGTAAGAAATACATCAGAATAACAATGATGATGCCTTATAATTATATAACACTATAGAATTACAAACACTTGGTGTGTTCAGGTATAATCTCATGTGCACCTCATACTTACATTTGGATGCAGGAAGGAAGAGCAATAACAATTTCATTGGACAAGTGGGAGAAGGCTCAGTGAAGTCTAGGGATATGGCCATGTCTGTACTGCTTTCTCCTAGTTCATTAATGGGTGCAACTGTAGAGACTGGAAGGAAAAGGGAAAAGTCTGAAACATTAGTTCTGAGGGAAGAGAGTCTGAAAACACCATCAGACCAAAATTCCTCCTAGTTCACGTCAAAAGTACATGATGGGTGTGGCTACATGACATACAATCGGAGCAATTAGATAGACTTTCAGGTTCTCATTTTGAATTTTCTTGTTCTACTGAGCATTTGCTCTCAAACTCTGCCCTGCGATGTTCTGTGAAATTTCTAGGGCAGTCAAGTTGGAATCAACTTCAAACTAGTTTAAGTCTCTAATTCAATTCCTCTCCAGCTCCTGAGCCAGTCCTTTGTATCACAGCCTGCAAGCATATTTTTTCTTTCTTTTAAGCTCCTTTGGGGCTTTTCCCTCCACTCTCACTCAATCTCTCAGCTCCTTTCTGTAGTGCCTTTTCTCCTGACCCACTGTGTCTGCTTATTCACCTCTCCCACCATCAGGGGCTCTATGCCTCTTTAGCCTATGAGTCTCTCCCATAGACCTCTCTCAGGAACCTATCTGAGCTCTGCAACCACAGGCATCTTCTGGTTGCCCCTCAGATTTCTTGATTCTGTCTGTTTGATATCTCTTGCCTCCATCCAGGGCCTGTGAGCCATGAAAGTCCTCAAGCTTTTTGTTACTTTTTCTCCTTAGTTTATAACACTAGATAATAACGACAAACAATAAAATATGGCATCAGTTGTGGTTGTCACCCACAGCCTCCAGAAGTGTTATCTAAGACCCTAACAATGGAACAAAGAAATCTCAGTTAGGTGCATTGCCTGAAAATCAGAGGACAATGAGAAAACTTGAAAGCTTCCAATATTCCGCTGCCTTCCCGGGGCTCCCCCTTGTGGGAGATTTGGGGCATGGCAATGCAGTACCCAGCTGAGCCAGTGCTTCCACGGGAAGAAGATGAGTGAAAACAGAGGGCACACACTCAGGAGTGTGACCTAGAGGGTGTGGAGATCGACTCCAGCCATGAATAATGCCCGCTGAGTGAGCTGTAGTGTTGAGGCCCTTCGTAATTAATCAGAGAAATGCTTTAGGAAGACAAGAGTTCTCAGTGCCCAGAGGTCTCTGAGTCCAGGTGAATATGGCATGAGTCATGCATGAGCTTGCACAGCTCATGCTCTGTAGGGGAAGTGGTGATTAGCAATCATTTGCCTCTGCTTCATGTCCCATTCCTTCACCGGCATAAATGTATCATAAAGTTGGACATTCACACAGGGCTGTGTTGGAGACACAGGTGTGGTCTCCATCGTCTGGGGAAAGGGTGATGGTCCAGTCTCCTGGCCTCTCTCCAGGGTAGGCACATGGACTTTTGGAGTCTTGGCACCTTACTGTTTCCCATTTTGATGAAAATAGACAGTATGTCCAAACAGAATCTTTCTCTGGAGAGATATAATCTTATTCATTCTCACATACCCTAAAAGATAGGGTAGGTAATCAATTACTCTTTCTACAAACAGAATCAGAGGCTTATGCAACCAAGTAAGATGTCCAATACACTGGGAAAGAAAAGCATCAGTGGAGCTAAGAGCCCAAGTTTCCTAATTTCCCTGTATCCTGGGTGTTTAGACTATGCTCTTTCTTTGGAGAGAAAGGAAAATGATGCTTGCTGATTTTCCTTAGTGCAGGGCAATGAGCTGCACTCTTAAGGAGTATTGATTGATTCCCTAGCCATGAGGACAGCATGCTGGGTGTGACACTGATAGAAAGACCCAGACTGAGCCTGCAGAACAGAATTTGTTATTATATCAAATGTCAGGAAAACAACCAATGATCCTCTTGGAATGTTCATTATTTACTAGAACCAGAAGTAGGGTCTGAATAAGGATATTTTCAGAATGACAACATTGCTCTGGTCAGAGTTTACCACATGTGCTGTGATACATTATCTCATTTTACCATCATCCTAGTTCTGAGACCTTAGTTGTTAAGTTAGATTAACTCCAATTTATTGATGAGGAAACTGAGGTGCAGGTGGTTACCATAAAATAAGTGTCAGGAATAGGAACAAAATTTAAAACTATTTATTATGCCTAGGACTTTTCACCACATCACATTGCCTCAATAACTCTTTTAGTCATCTTCGACCAGGGGGTCAGCATAAAACACCTCATATTAATTTTAGCAAATGACATTTACTACTGATCTCTGTTATATTCCACTACCTTCCTGATGTTGGTGGCAGCTCTGTACTGGACTATATGAGAAGAGTGAGATGGATTAAAATCGTATATTACTGATATAAAGAAAGAAACAAACACTAGGCAAAAGGAGCTATGTACTACTAAAATAATGATGATGGCAATAATGATGATGATGAAATAAACACAAGTCAAGTCCAGATACTGATCATGAACTCAATAAATATTTTTCTGACCTATTTGGGGCTCTGGACTGAAAATGAAAAAAGAAAAGGAAAAAACCCTGAAAACATTTAAACTTTGTTATAAACTTAAGTCAAGTAAAAAACCATAAGGATTTGAAGATTCAAGGAAAGCTGCAAAAACAAAATAAAACAAAACAAAATCTCTTTCATGCAGATAGACCTAAAACTGGGTACCTTCAGTGATAAGTCTGCTATGAAGGATGAAACAAATGTCCAGAAATCTTCTCAAGGAGAAAGTATCAGGAATTCTGGAGCATAGGAAGAACACTGGGTCAGGGGTTGAAGAACAGGAAAACAAATGGGGTGGGAAGGAAAGTCTTATTTCTTTGGGGCTGATCAGAGCATTCCTTTCTGCTCTGGACCCCACACCAAAAAAAAAAAAAAGGAGTACTCTGAAAATAGAGCAATCAAAGTATAGAGGAGACTGCAAATCTTGCCATGAGGAATTTGGAAATGTTTAGGCAAATGAAGATACAACTCTGAATAGTAAATAATTGCTGTCTTCAAATACCAAAGTCTCTCAGGTAGAAAAGGGATGAGATTTGTTCTGTGGAGCATCAAGGAATAGAATGGAATCAATGGGGAGAAAGTCCAAAGAGAATGTTTTTTGACTTACTAGAAGAAAAACATTGTGCTAATTCAATCCAAAATTGGAAAGATCGCTTTCTGTCTGGAGATGATTAGAAGGGCTCTGCCATTGGAAGTTCTTTGGTCAAGAAGAGTGACCAAGCATGAAGGTCTACTGGACTGAAGTAACCCTTAACAATGCCTCCAGTTCTGAGAGCGTTTGGATCTATAAACAATGTACAATCCAAAGGAGAAACTAGACAAGAGAAACACATGAAATCCTCACACAGAGCATTTAACTCCTATTGATATTTATTGTGGTCTAATATGTTCAATGATTACATAAATACAAAGCATGCTTGCTGCCTCTTCCTCTCTTTCCCACAAACAAAATTATTTATTTTACTATCTCAGAAAGTTCCAATATTTAAGCACTTTAGAAAAGAAAACATGAAGAAAAAGGCAAAAATCCTACCCTGATCAGTTTCAGGAGACTCTCAGATTTTAAAAGACATGTTTAGAAGTTATTTTGTCGAATACCTTTATAACTCATATCTGAAATCTTTCCATATCTTCCCTGATTGAGTATTGTCTGATCTCTGTTGGAATGTTTTTCTCAAAGTTAATTTCACTGTAGTCTAATTTCACTCTAATGGAGAAAGAAGCAAAATATACATATACAAAATGCATCAGCAAGACATGAAGACAAAGAAAAAGAAAAATGATACTTTTCATATGGACTATGTCAGAGTAAAAGAACAGAAAATAAAATTAATCAGAATTTTTAAAAGTTGGAATTATAGTAAATTTTTAAAAAGTACCACCTTCAGTTTAAGTGAACATTACTTATGACACATGGATTGGTAAAAAGCATAGGTGAAATTGTTTCCCGTTATGCTATCTTTTTCCTATATGTGGAAGAATTTCAATGCCAGTTGAAAAGGTAGAAGAATAGGGGCAGGAGACAATTTTTTAAAAGTTGAAGACTGCTAATAAGAAAGAAATAACGTGGAACTTTGAGGGATGCTAGTATGTGGTATGTGTTCAGAATTACTTATATGATGTGAACTAGGGTAGAAATGTAAAAATGATTGGAAAGCTGGCAAAGGTGGCAGACTAGAGGAATGGAGAATTAAATAATTTACCTTTGAGTAGAGAAGATAAAGGGCTTATGTGAAGGAGGAAAAATACAAAGAGGTTAGGGTTAGAGGAAAATGGAGAAACATGAAATCAGTAAAGAAAATTTCAAGGTAGGGCAAAGTGAAGAGAGAGCCTACAGAGTGGGCAATATACCTGGGATGTTCTCAAGACCATCTCCGTGTCTCAAGAGGTGGTGAGCAATAGGGATGAGAGTAAATGTAGAGGGGAAAGGAAGAGGCAAGGCACTGAAAAATCTAATGGAAAGAAGCAGAAAAACTTATCATAAGACTTCATTTCTCCATTTCTCTGACTAGCTTGTGTCTTAGGGGAAGATTGTTGAGGGTACCTTCCATGCTGCAAAAGAGAGTGAATAAATTAGAAAAAATTGAATCCAAAAAGAGTTGACTGAACACCTCCTAACTCTCAGATATTTTATACAAATATAACTCAAAATGTTAGTAAAAAAAAATCATGACACTAAATTACTATCAGTCAATTAACAATCATTTATTTAGTAACTACTATGGGCTGAAGACTGTGGCAAGCAGTAGGTATATAGTTGCGAACATCAAGCCTTCTCCCATAGAGGTGATGAGAAAGTGGGGACAGGGTAGCCAAATGTAAAAATGACTGCAAAGCATTATAGGATGCTGCAAAGAAGAATAACAGACATAATAGTGCTCTTGTGTTTTACCATTATAAGAAAAAAGAGATGTGAGGAGCCATAGAAAATCAAGAGTAGTCAGTTCATAGGGAGTTTTTTCCTGGCCTCAGAATGTCAGAGAGTATCCCCAGTCAAGTTTCCAGTGTCCAGAGGAAAGTAGATGTTGAGCCTAGCAGAGGATCACTGGGGCAATTGGTAGGGAGCTAGACAGGCTTACTGCTCAGGAAAAAATAATGATGCTCATAATGGAAGGAGGAAGCCTTCTACTTGAACTCCTTCCCTCTGCACCCTACTCATCCTGTCTTGAGAGACCAGTTAAATTAATATGACCTATGCCCATGGATAAGTAAGAAAACAGTCCCTAAGGAGACTCTGTGATTTCTCAAATTTTCTGTCTGCCTTGCTTTTCTCTTTGGGTTCTCAGATGATCATGGCTTCTCTTATCTACCCTAAATACCCGATTCAGGGAAGCATTTGCATTTTTCCTGGCACAGGTACAGCTTGCAGAATTCTTTTAGGCCAGGACAATTACAACAAGCCCTAAAATTGCTGAACCAAGTGGTTTCTTCAGGGATCTGCTTGCTTTCCCTCCTGAAAGGAGCAGAGGGTCTGTTTCATGTAGTCCCTGCACACAAAAAGTGCATGTTTTAAGTTTAAGGTGGAGGAGGCATAGAATGCTTGTACCAAAGAGAAGATGAGGTGTAACAATTTTTACTTTGGTTTTACTTTGCTTGACTGTTTCATCTTATTTAAGAGGATGAACAATATGGCTCAATGTCAGCTTCCTTAATGACTGTCTTGAGAAAGAGCTAGCCCCATGGGATCTCAAGTAGGCAGAATTTAATTTTGTCGATACCCTTTCTCATTCTTGAACTTTCACTAGGTTCAAGGTTCAATATTGCAATTACATTCCTCTAAGTTCTGGCTTTGGAAGGAAGATGAAGTCAGTATGTAGATTAGTTGACTTTTTAAATAATCATGGAAGGATGTTGGGATGGAAACAATCCAATTCCAAAAGAAATTACTCCAAAGATTTTTTCTGATTTGGAAATTATTACATAATGATTTTTCAATAACTTTACCTTCCTGCTTATTTTCTATTACGCTAATATTATAATGTGTAACGGCCCCCTTGGTATCCATAGCTGAGGGAAGAAAGAATGAAGAATATCTTAATGAGAGCATGTCAAGCAGTGACACAGCCAGTTTGGAATTAAAAATTATCCATAAATAATTCACAAATCATATAATCCATATGCAGATCACTGAGAACTGACTGCTTCCAAGAGGTGCCTGCAAGACCAGCCCAACAGCCTTCTGATTTAAAAAAAAAAAAAAGATCATAAAAATGCATCTTCAATTTTTGGCATTGGTTTGTAGTTAACTAATGCAACAGCATTGCAGGTCCATGTTCAGAATCTGAGGATATTCTTCAGACTGTGGAAACAGGGTCTTTTGAAAAGAAAAAATTGAACTCTTTCTCACAGGTCAAGATGATCCACATGTGTCCAGAGATACTAAAAGTGGTCATTCGGTATGGAACTTGCTTACTCAGACAGAAACTAAAAGGGTTTCAATGTTAAACCTAGCTTTTTTTAACTTAAAAATAAAAAGAAAGAAATCAGGGCAATTCTCATTTGTAGGTGGTAAACATAATAGGAACCTAGGCTGGCTTCAATACCCTCGTCAGAAAGCCTGTGTTATGAGCAAGAGGGTTGGTAGATACTAATAACTCTCCTAGAAGTGGGTTTATTTAAGAGCCCAAGCACCAACTGATCCAGGAGCTCTCCATCAGTTTGTAGCCCCCATGGGGACCTGGCAGTCAGAAGTAACAACATGCTTAGGAGAAAAATTTACAAACTAAAGTTTGCCTGACAACTACACAGATGTTTAGTTTTCCTGTACCAACTAATAATAGATATTAGCATTTCCATCCAAGAAGAGAAAAAACATCTTAGGTTAAAAGTAGCTTTCAATGTGAGAAATCAAATGGGGTTGTAAGAAGAGTCAAATTTCTTTTCTTTAATTAACAATACAGCTGGATCCTCAAAAGCCACTTATTTTCAGGGGATTTCATAGGTCCTTGCCAGAGATCAATGTGGATCATAGAAAAAGGAATCCTCTGGGCCTTTCTTTTAAAGAAAGAGTTTTAGTCATCTGGGCTTTGTTCATTGAAGATATATTCTTTCCTATCCCAGAGTCAGCATAAAAAATGTGCTGCCAGGTTAACTGAGAGGCCCACAGAGAGAAACCAATGAGACAAGTATGGTCCCATGCTGTAATCTTTAATCTTGAAAGCTAATAAGATGCCATCTTCACTATACTTCCCAGTACTTACAGTCTTCAGGTGGCATGACAGCAACAAACAGAAAACTTAATTGTAAATCATTTCCCATTTCATTGTTAAAGGTGAGGAAATTGGTATTAGAGCCTTTGGTTTCAGAGTAGGAAAATGGTGACAAGAAGAGTCAGGTAGGAAGTAATTAAAACCACTAAACGTCATCTAGTACTTACTGTTAGTCATGCAGGATATTGCCATGACACTTTCTGTCAAATTTTTCACTTTCAGTTATTTGTGAGTGTGCAGAGGCCCTTACTAACTAAAAGCGATCTGATTATTAGATCTCATTGCCATTAAGAGTGGGGGTTAAGTAGTAGCAAAGAAATCCATACAATGGCTTCACCTCTCGTGGAAGTACAAACCTGTGTCCACCACCCTTTTTCTGATTTTGACTCTGTGTCAAGGCCATATTCTAGCTATAATGATGGGGGTAAGTTTATACAGCTAACAGATCACTGTTGTGCCTTCCTTGTTTCTCAGCAAGAAAAATACAGAAAGTTCAGTTACTCCCACTGGCCACTGGACAAATGCCCACTTTCTGGAAAAATCTGATGGTGACTATGCCACAATTAATTCCTTCTTTATCCATAACCCTCTTTTAAAGCTGCTTAGCTACCAAGCTCCATCCATTCTCTCTTTATTGTGTATCCTGAATTACTCCTTTTCTCTCATTCTTGCTTCAATTGTCCCTGCTGAAGTTCTCATTTTCTCTCTACTAGACATTAAAATTTTTTTTTAATGTTTCAATTATATCTAGCATATAATACTATATTAGTTTCAGGTGAACAACATAGACATCTATAAATCTTGTACCCATCTGACACCATACATAGTTATTACAATATTATTGACAATATTTCTTATGCTGTACTTTATATCTCCATGACTATTTTGTAACTACCATTTTGAACTTTTTAATCCCTTCTCCCTTTTTCATCTACCCCCACAAACCTCCTTTCATCTGGTAACCTTCAAAATGTTCTCTGTGTCTATGAGTTTGTTTCTGTTTTATTTGTTTATTTTGTTCTTTAAATTCCACATGTATGTGAAATCATGTGGCATTCATCTTTTTGTATCTTACTTACTCCACTCAGCACAATACCCTCTAGGTCAATCATGAAATATCTTTTTCCATCACTTTACTTTCAGTCTGTGTATGTCTTTTATTTTTTGTCTTAATTGAAATATAATAGACAATTAGTTGCTTGTATTTACACTGTACAATTCAATGAGTTTTTTTTTCAATTATAGTTGACATACAATAATATACCAGTTTCAGCTGTATAGCATAGTGATTAGAGATCCACATAACTCATAAAGTGATCACCCCACTAAATCTAGTACCCTTTTTCCCCTTACATATTTATTACAACATTAACCATCTTCTCCATGCTCTACTCTATGTCTCCATGTCTATTCTGCAAATATCCATTTGTACCTCTTAATCCCTTTCCCCCTTTTTTCTCCCCCCAACTCTCTCCCATCAAGTATCACTCAAAATAATCTCCATATCTATGAGTTTATTTCCACTTTTGTTGTTGTTGATTTTGTTCTTTAGATTGCACGTATACGTGAAATCATGTGATGTTTGTCTTTCTCTACCTGATCCATTTCATTCAGCGCAATACCCTTTAAATCTATCAAGGCAATATCTTTTGTCGCCCCCTTTCTTTTAGTCAGCATGTCTCGTAATCTGAAGTGAGTCTTTTGTAGGCAACATGTGTAGGGAGTCTTGTTTTCTTATTCATTCAGCCACTCTATCTTTTGGTTGGAGCACTTGATCTTTTTCCATTTGAAGTACTTATTGATAGGGAAGTAGTTATTACCATTCTTTATTCCTATTTTTGATATATGTTCTTTCTTCTTGAAGAGGTCCCTCCAACATTTTCTATAATACTGGTTTGGTGGTGGTAAATTCCTTTAGCTTATTTTTGTCTGGAAAGCTCTTTATCTGTCCTTAAACTATAAATGATAATGTTGCTGGATAAAGTATTCTTGGTTGTAGATCCTAGGTCTTCATTATGTTGAGTATTTTGTGCTAAGCCCTTCTGTCCTGAATAGTTTCTTTTGAGAAATCAGCTGCCAGTCTTATGGGTGATCCCTTGTAGGTAACCAATTCCTTTACTCTTGCTGTTTTTAAGATTCACTCTTTGTATTTAACCTTTAGCATTTTAATTATGATGTGTCTTGATATGGGCCTCTTTGGGTTCCTGGATTTGGGTACTTTCTGAGCTTCCTGGGGTTGTATGTCTATTTCCTTCACCAGGTTAGAAAAGTTTGTCTTCATTATTTCTTCAAATATCTGTTCAACATCTTGTTTTCCTTCAGGTACTCCTATGAAATGGATATTTTTACCTTAAATAGTGTCCCATAGGCTCCTTAAATTATTATTAAAGTCTTAGCTTTTTTTTTCTTGATTGAGTGTCCTTGGCTTTCCCATCTTCTATATAGGTCATTTGATCTCCTTCTTTATTCACTTTGTTTAGTCCATTTAATATACTTCTCATCTCAGATAATGTGTTCTTCATTTCTGTCTGGTTCCCTTTTATAATTTTCATTTTCATTTTTATGTTTTTTATCTTTGTTGAAGTTCTCACTGAATTTATCTACACTTCCTATAAGTCCATTGAGCATCTTTATAATCAGTGTTTTGAACTCTACAACTGTTAGATTGCTTGACTTCATTATTTCTTGATCTCTATTTTGTTCTCTCATATGATTTCTACTTTTTTGTCTTCTCATTTTGCCTGATTTTCTGTGTCTGTTTTTATGTACTAAACAAAGCTCCTAAGTCGCCAGGTCTTACTGCTGTGGCTTTGTGTAGTACGTGCCCAGTTGCACGGATCTGAGAGGGGTTCAACTGCAGGTCAAGTTTAGTCCAAGCTGGTGTCCCTAAGGAGCCACCTGTTAAAATTCAGCAAGCAATCCAAAGATGCTGTACTTAGAGTTGCCTCAAAAGGCCCACTAGAAACCGAGGCCAGCTGCAATTAGTGTGGGACTTGGCTCTACTCAGCAAGGAGCACCTGACTAGCCGAAGATACACTTGGATGTGGCTTGGATGTGGCTGCAAGTTGGGAGAGGCAGAGTTTCAGGGAATCCTTTGGGCAGAGTAACCTCCAGTTTGATGACATTTCAGCAATGCAGCGCTGAGTCCCTGCACTGGGAGTGGGAGGGCTCAACAATGAATACCTCTGGCACTTCTGTACAGAGTGAGTCTTGCCTCAGCCCTCACTCTGATGACTCAGTGTTCCTCTATAAGTCTCTGGTGCCCCCTGTGCAGCTGAACTGGCACTGATGCTCAGAGCGAGCAGGTCCGTCACCGCAAAAGTCCGCTGGTGGACGTGGCCCCTTTAAGAGGTGTCTGTAGATACTGCTGCCACTGCCACAGCCTCTATCCCACTCAGCCACTCAGGACTTGGCAGCCTTGTGTCCTCACCCTGTCCTACCTTCTGCTGTTACAGGGTGATTTCATAGATTTTTCCATAGCTGTATGGCTTGTTTATCTAGATTACAGGTGATTTTCCTTGCTGTTTGCTCCTTGTATCTGTCACTGCTTTGATTTGGTTGCCAGAGGGATGAACAGAGCCTTTATCCTCTACATAATTATTTTTCTGTTTCTGTGTGTGTCTTTTATACATGAAGTGAGTCTTCTGTAGGCAATATATGTAGGGGACTTGTTTCCTTATCTATTCAACCACCCTTTCTTTTGATTAGAATATTTAATTCTTTTTCATTTGAAGTACTTATTGATAGATATGCAGATATTGCCATTCTTTATTCATATTTTTGATATGTATATTTTTTATTTTCTTTATAATGTCACTCTAATATTTCCTGTACTACTGGCTTGGAGCTGATTAACTCTTTTAGCGTTTTTCTTGTCTGGGAAGTTCTTTATCTGTCTTTTGATTCTAAATGATAGCTTTGCTTAGTAGAGAAGTCTTTGTTGTAGGTCCTTGTTTTTCATCACTTTGAATATTTTGTGCCAAGTCCTTCTGGTCTGAAAAGTTTCTGTTGAGAAATCAGCTGATAGTCTTAGGGGTGCTCCCTTGTAGGTAGCTAACTGCTTTTCTCTCACTGCTTTTAAGATTCTCTCTTTGTCTTTAACCTTTGACATTTTAATTTTGACATATATTGGTGTGGGCTTTGGTTTCATCTTCTTTGAGACTATCTGAGCTTCCTGGGGTTATGTGTTTATTTCTTTAACCAGGATAGGGACATTTTCTGTCATTATTTCTTGAAAGCATTTTTAATTCCTTTCTCTCTTCTCCTTCTGGTATCCCTATGATGTGAATGTTGTTGTAGTCCCTTAAACTATCCTCATTTTTCTTTTTTTCTTTTTTGCTGTTGCTGTTCCAATTGGGTTTTTTTATGCTACTATATTTTCTAAATTGCCGATTCAATCCTTCGCTTCATCCACTCTGTTGATTCCTTCTAATGTACTCTTCATCTCAGATATTGTATTCATTTATGACTGGTTCCCTTTTATGTTTTTCATCTCTGTTTTTATGTTTTTTTTAATCTCTTTGTTAAAGTTCTTATTGAGTTCATTGAGCATCCTTATAATTAGTGTTTTGAACTCTGTATGTGGTAGGTTGCTTGTCTTTACTATATTGAGTTTCTTTTCTGAAGCTTTGATCTGTTCTTTCATGTGAGACATGCTTCATTGGTTCCTCATTTTTGCTGCCTCCCTTTGTCTGTTTCTATGTATTAGGTAAGGCTCCTTTGTCTGTTTCTATGTATTAGGTAGGACTTCTACATAGTGTCTTGAATTCTGCTATCTTACCTATTATTTGTTTAAAGCATGAGTTCCACTCTCGGGAATGAGACTAATACAGTAAAAAAAAAAAAAAAAAAAAAAAAAAAAAAAAAAAAAAAAAAAAAAAAAAAAAAAAAAAAAAAAAAAAAAAAAGCAAGTGACTCCCAAGAAAAATATCAAATGACAGCATATTGAATGGAGAAGGGCTGAAACTGAAAGGTAAGGTAATGAGTGTTAATGATTCTTATTTGCATAATACTCTACATCTCAGGACCTTCATCATGTACAAACTATTAGCTTGATTGTGATAGGTATTTCTCTGCTGCGTTTATACTCCAGTTACTCAAAACATAAGTATTTATTATATATCACTACAATTAGACTGTAATAATCTATGATGGTAGCAATGGTTTAATGGAGAAACATACTCAAGTAAAGATCCTTGGATACCAGAGCAATACATAGACTATAGAAAGTAAGTTGGAGAATAATGCAGAGAAAAAGTACTCAGTCACTTCACCCATCATTACAACATTGCCATTTCTAGGGCTGAATGTAACAGGGGCTAGAAGTGGACATTAACTCCTCCTGGTGGAGGTGGAGCACACCACATCATGCACAATTCTGAGGATTCCGATTCTAGGGTTTATTGTCATGAGTGAAACATAGACATAAAGGAATTTCCCTCTACATAGGCCTAAGATAGTCATCCCCCATCCCCAGAAGTAGCATGGACTATAATAATAATAGCCTAGAGAGATGAGGAGCTAACTTTATTTTTTAAAAAAAGAGAGTAAATAAAGAAAAATATAAACTCTGGAGGACAACTTATAATTTTGCCTGATTATCTCATCACACTGCACAGGTAAAAAGGTCTTCTTAAAATTTAATCTACATTTCTCCTGCATTTTTTATTTGTTTGTTTGTTTGATCACAAATTGCTCATGGTTTCTTTGCAAACAGAGAAATACTCACAGTCCTTCCCAGTTAGCTATTTGGCTTAGCTAACATAGCTGTTTTAAAAGCCATCGTTAAAATTTCTGTCCCACAAAAAGCCAATGAGCTTTGCTCCATAGGACAGCTATAGATCATGCCTTTCGAGCTAGACAGCCCTGCTGTATATGCCTGAGTGTGGATGCTATTGTCACCACAGCTTCTATTTACTAAGAAACAAATAAAAGCAAAATTTATGCTTATACTTCGATCTGACCAGAGAGAGCTGCAGAATCGGACACCTGGAATTAACTCTATTCCCTTTTTTACAGAGTGACACTAGGCCAGAGCAGTGCAGTCAGTAAGAGCTGGCACTACTGACACTGGAAATAAATCCTCTGTCTAATCTTCATATGGTGATTACCTCATATAGCCATTTTATTTTCTGGAGGTGAAAGTAGGGCTCTTTAGTAAAATTGTCAGGATGTAGTGGTACCCCAATTTTTTTCCTTATACAGCCCTAATTTCTTCTATCTTATGAAATTAAATGTTACTCTTGATTTTTTTAAAAGCACTAAGGGTGACAGTGTAAACAAGATGGGACTTCAGAAAGCCAGGAGGCTTGCTGCATTTTGCCAGAACCAGACTTTGCCTTCCTTTGGGTCTCCCAACTCTGCCAGCACCCTGGAGCATAGTGATTTCTTAGGTGGCTAAGCATAAAGTGGCCTTGGGACTTCCATGTCTGGTAGGAAACACTGTGAAGGCTGGAAGGAGCGGGAAAGTGAAGAAGCCCATCCAATCTGTGTTCAAAATTCTTAAAGCAGGCTGTTTCATGTCTCCTACCTCAGTTTCCTCACCTGCAAAATTGGGATAAAAAGATGTATCTCACAAATTTGCTGAGAAAGTTTAATTAAATGAAATAAAAGCTTTAACAAATGCCTGGCACATAGGAGTGACCATTTAATTATGCCTCTTGGTAGTAATATTAGCACAGGCACCTCTAAGGCAAAGTAGCAACGAAAGAGGAAAAGAGAGCTTGGGTGAAGGGACTGAGGCACTGCCAGCCCCATGACCCTGCCAGTGACCTCACTGTGTATAGTGTAGAACATTTCTCCCATTCATCCAGGTCCCAGCTAGCTCCTTGAACTGGAGCAATGCCATGACACAGCAAAGTCCTGCCTCCCACAGCGTGAGCAGTACCTAGAGCCGTGCCTCCAGAGGAGACATCTCTGTCCAGCATTTTGATCAGAATTCTTCCAGTCTAGATCTGGAAGCACACAAAGACCTATTCAGGATGGCTGAAGTTCTGAAAGTGAGCAGATGAGCCGAGGGGTCCAGGAAGAGGGTGAAGAAGCAGTACAGCACCTGGTATCAGCCCTGCTGTGGCTTGCCTCAGGTGACTGGCGTGGAGAGCTCAGGTCTGTAGCCATGCAGTGCTCTTTTTTTCTCCTCAGATTCCTTTCTCTGATGGTGGTCCAGGGCAAGGAGGACACCAGCTGCCATGGTTGGGATTAAATGACCTCCCTAGATGAGGCTGGGAACTTCTACTCCTATAATGCCAGCCCAATGAGCAGGGTATTTAGTAGAAACAGGCCATTACTAACTTTCCTGACATTTCGAAGCACTTTTTTTTCTGTGAAAAATGCCTTTCAAAGGTTCCCATTCTTGGGAGGTGGGGGAGAGCTAGCTAAAGCTTTGAAGGGAGAAATAAGCTAAATGAGTACATAGTAGCCACCCATTATTCTCCAGGACCTAGGAAGCAGCTCCATGTTCTTCAGCCTTGGTTTCTTGTTTGTACAATGGGGTCTGGTAGAATAATCTGTTGGAATTCAAAAAGTGGCTGCTGTGAGAGTTCCTAGGTATAAATCTTTCCATTTTCTCTGAGCCAGCAGGCAGGTCCCAACCTTCCTCTTTGTAGCCTCCTAGATCTCATGGAGAATGCCCTGCCTAGGGTTCCAGTCAGCATAGCTCTGTGGACAGCCCCCTAATATCTCAGATCTGATGCATCAACCACGTGCCCGCTCTGTGGTTGGAGAAGAATGGTTGCTTAAAGAAACATGCCTCTTGGATATAGAGGAAAATAAAGTCACTCTTTTATCTTTCCACTCCTAAATCTATGAAAGGCTATCCCAAAAAAGTGACAAGTCAAACATGGAACAGAAAATTGAGCCCCCTTTTGCCACCAGGATTGTAAGACTTTTCCCGTAGAACAATAGCATTTTCCAGATAATTTAACTCAGAAGGACTAAAATGATTTTTTTTATGATCTAAAGACATTTTTACATCAATTAACCTAGCACTGGAATGCACTGACTGCATTTATTTATCTAGGTATCTCTCACACAATGGTAAAACTCAGTATAAGCATTGCCTCCTCCAGAAAGTCTTCCTTGATTGCATAGCTCAAACTAGTGTCCCTTTATCATGATCCCACACCACAGGCACATCTTTATGTTAACACTTAGGAAATGATATTAAAATTGTTTATTTGTTTCAGCCTTCTCTGTGGTCAGGCATTGTATTTTATTAATCTTTTTAACTTCAGCTTCTAGCATTGTGTTTGTTCAATGTAGGATCTTAATATTTGTTTATTGAACTACTGGTGGCATAAACCCCCATTTGCATTTTATAAGAGTAGTCTATAACCTTTGCTTTCAGAAAGTTCTATCTCATATCTAATGCAACTTTTCCTGCATACATACATTGCTACTTTTTCTAACCTCAGGAGATAAGAGCTGGTTACTTCTTAACAGTAGAAATTGCTACTATAACTCATCATTTCTTTCTACCAAGTCAGCTTTACTTGGGAGGCTTAAGTCAGGAATGTACAATCAGAATCTCAGATCTGACAGTTTTCTTTGAACTGACAAATAGAAAATAACTTTCAAGAAGGATTCTGACCAGGGAGAATCTGCGAATTTCGACAAACTTGTGAAGTGCCTATGTGTCAAGCTGTGTATGATGGAGAATAAGTAAACTATACATCCTTGTCATCAGGAGATGTTTCACCCAGAGTAGGACATAATGAGGGCACTTAATAAAAAGCAGCACTCCACTTTCTGTTCTTTGTAGTCTCTCTATTAGAATCACCAAATTTGCTGAGAATGTAGCAAAATCCAGAGTGTTACAATCAAAACAAACAAACAAACAAACATAGTTTCTAAATCCTGAACCACGTGAGAGAAAACTGAGTGGCCCAGTGAGGAAACATGTCGAGGACACTTTACAGAGCCCATTAAAGAATAAGTGCCATGTGTATGTTGGCACTGTGAAAGAAACTATTTGTATTTCCACTGCTGAGCAGAGCTGGCCTAATCACACATTCAGGAAGCTGGCAGGAGTTGCTAGTTACCAACCTCCAAGCTGGCAAGTTCCCTCTTTCTGGCCAAGGAGCTCAGGGACTGCATGACTTAAGGCAAATCATCTAGGGACATTTGGGATTCTGATCTATTGAGTCAGTGGAGGCAGCACAGATAAAAACAGGACAGAAATCTGGCAGCCTAAATAACATCTGCTTGGTCTAAGGTTTTGGCTCTGGCTTCTTTCTCAGAACGTAGAGCTGGAGACTGAGAAATCTGTGTTTGGAGCTAGTTACAGCAGGTGGCACAGGAGAGTAGAAACCAACCCTCATTGGAGCCAGAAAGAAAGCCTGAGATTCATTCCACCTCCAAAAGAGGCACTAGGGTCAAGAAACAAAAAGGATAGCAGACTCTCTTCATGGTGTCAAAAAAAAGTAAAATTGCCTGGAGGGAGCATAGGTCTGAATAAAATTCTTGTATGGAGCACTTTTAAGAAATGTGTAAAGAAAATGAAAGAGAAAATCAACATACAGCATTAACTTCTGGCATGAGATAAACACTTCTAGAGTTGAAAAGCTCAAACCACTCTGACACTTAGACAGGTGATGGGCAAAGTATAATTTTACAAATAGCCTGTCCCTGCCCCCACTACCAACAAAACAAGAACAATGATAATAGAAACAAACACACAAACAAAACTAATTCTGGATGGTAAAGTTCTTGAAAGAAGAATTTAAAAATAATAATTTTATCAACACCCTAAAGCTACTGGACAAGCCACCTTCTCTATGTTCTTGAAAAGCTTGTCTCTAGATCATATCATTAGAGGGAAAAGAGAACAAGAAAGTTCTTCTCCCCTGTATACCCATGGCTCCTCACTTTCTTTGTCCCCTAACGCAAAAGGCATCTATTTAAACAACATAATAGTTGAAAAACTTAAGCAGGTGAAGATCCTAAACATGGGGATAAAAGTATCACACAAAATATAGCAAAACCTTATTCCTCTAAAATCTCACTTTCAAAAGCAGTAGACACTGAGACATGCAATAAAGAATTTATCTCATATACTTAAGCAGTCTGAGTTGGCTTGAGGAAAAATCTTAGGAAATGCAAAAAGTTGTACATATTTTTGTATTCTGTTTACTTTCATGTTTTTATTTCTCTCACAGGGAAACAATCCCAGATAGTTAAGTCTGATGTTATAGAAATCAGTTATCAGTGCTTTCTTAAGTGCATATACAAATATGCACAATTTTACATTGCTCAAAAAAATGTTGAAACATTTGATGTGTTTGTTTTTAATCTTCTGCAAAAAGTAAGGTTTGCTCAACTAGATTCACTGCTGGGTTATCTGCTCAGCTAGGACAGTAAATGAATCTGGAATCTGTCCCTTAACCTACTACCTGCAACTAATAGGGGGCCCACATCAAAGATGTCTCAAAACAGAAAGTGCAAGAGCTAGGTGATTCAGGCTCCAACAAAGGGCCATAAGAACACAGAGAGGGGAAGGATGAATTCCTTCCAGGTAGGACCAGAAAGGCTTCAAGGAGACAGATATTGGAGCTGTTTTGTAACTGAACTTAAGGTGTTCCATTCAAGAATGAGAGGTGTTTGTTTTTAGATAGCTTTATTACTTGTAGCAAGTAAAGGAGTTGGGGTAGGGGAATTCACAGCCAAACATCTGTCTTCCTGAGGAGGAACTTAGTCAGTAAGTAGTGTACTCTTTGCTTAATTACATGTTGATTTCTTCTTTGCAGTTGGCTACACTTATCTTGTTGGGTTGCCAGTCAAGTTCATCCTATTTACAGCTATGTCTGTAAAATACTGTGCTACATTTTAACATTTAGCAAGAATAACTTTTAGTAAGAACTGCCTAGATCTTGAGACCTTTGTCCTATCTAACAGTTTCACTCTCTCTGCACCTCCTTTGGACATGGTCTGTGCTGCCTACAATGCCCTTCCTCAGCCCCCACCATATTCTTTTTGTAGGTTATTTATAATCTTTAAGAATCAGCACTGCTGTCATCCAAAGCCCTCTCTGACCAGCACCTTGCCCCTGTGTGTCCTTAGCAGTCCTGTGCAAGTCTCATTCCAAGTACATGATATTGGTATCTCCATTTTCCTACTATAATATTCACTCACTACTTTTTACCTGCTTCTTAATGTTTTCCCAGATCTCTAACCCCAAACTCCCTCCTAAGTAGGATTCCCAGATAAAAACAGAATGTCCAATTAAATCTGCATTTCAGATAAAGCATAAGTCAATTTTAGTATAAATACATTCCAAATATTGTATGTGTTGTATTTTTATTTGCTAAATATGGCAACCTTACTCCTGAGACCACTGAGTTCATGCCATGTTCCCTACTCCCTGCCTGAATGTGGGGGATAGAAAGGATCATTCAAAGTTGCAAGTGATCTTTCTCAGCACTGACCATTCCCCATGGCCACCCAGATGAAAGGGTGGCACCCCTAGTACACACTTCCAGAATGTTGGAAGAGTAATTCAAGGTCAGTTTCAGATCCATCTGTGTCTTTTTTCTTCCTATATTGGGTGTTTTTTATTAAATAAAAATGAAGTTTAAATGTTTCCATTCAATATAAAAACACTTACTCAATTATTTTTAAATAGGAGGGTTATCATTTACTTTTCATTTAAATGTTATTTGATAAATTGTATGAATTGTATTACTGTGACACTTTGAAATTTGTCAATCCTTCTCCAATTTCATAGTATAGCAAACTAGATGTAGTAACACTTACCTTTTCAGTTCCTGCTGACTCTTTCAACCCAGTCTCTTCTGAAAGAAGCAAAAGAGATGCAGTTGGCAAGGTGTGAATCTGCAGAAATAAAGCAAATCCCATCAGACATTGGCCACCATTAAGAAATATCTTTAGGTTCAACTTACCTTTATTTCATTATCTTAGTCAATAGAACTTAAAAAATAAAAACACAACATTTGGATTCCTCTAACATATCCCTTCCACCAATATTAACATTCTTTTCAGGTAATATCAATCTCCCAGGGTGAATAATTGCAACAAGCATAATTTATAGCAGTGTTGATCTACCTTTTTCATGCCATTTACACAGGAAATTATAACAATTGCATAACTGGGATATGTTGGAAAGAATTTGGGAGATTCTATTTGAGACTTAATAATAAGAAATTTACAACTAAACTACAGAATAGTCATCATTAGGAGTCACCTGAGGCCTAGCTAAAGAGAAGTCCTACAACTGGGGACATACAGAAGAGGCTACCTCTGTGAGACTGGTAGGAGGGGTGGAGACACAAAATGAGCTAGCTCCACACTCATGTGGAGACTGAAAATCAGGAGAAACATCTCAGCCGCAGGGGTCTCTCAGAAGAGCAAGGGGTCCCAGACCATGTTGCGCAGATTCGTGGTTCCAGGGTGAGGAGTATGAGACTCGGGCAGTTGGAAGAAAGTGCAGAGAGCCGTAGGCAACTGCAACATAGCTCTTTATTTCAGCAAGGGCACGGCCCACCTCACAGGGAGGCAGTGTTATCCAATGAGGGCATGGCACCCCCTCGCATGGTGGCAGCACCTTCTATACACAGTTTAAACAACAGTGGCACACTGCCAGATGATGGGAGCACACACATGTGTACTGGGCACATGGTTGCATAAGGGGAGACATGTTGAGTTTCTTCTTCTCAGAAATTAGCTACAGGTGTGGGAGGTAGCCTGACCATGGTTATCTTCCTTTCTTCACACACTCCACCCCTTCAGGGTTCCTTCTATACACCTATGGAGTTGGGTATGTGATCACAGCAGGAGGGCAGAGCTCTGTACCCACAGGCCACAACAATGTAGGGAACAACAACATGCCACTAGAAAGCAGGCTTCACCTCCTAAGAGAGCTCAGACCTAGTTCCCAGTATATTTTAGGCCTGCCTATGCAGACACACAGGGCCATGCAAACAACAACCTGGTAGTTGTGTCCATGCCGTTAAGGGCATATGATGTCCCTTGAGCCTTTGGAAGAGGTCCTATATAATCTATCTGCTATGTGATTACTGGGAACTTTCCCCTTAGGCATGCTCCCGCTTTATGCAGCAAGGATGTGGCTTATCCTGTCAGCATACCAGACGCTTGGCACAGGCAACTGTGACATCTTCCCACTTCAGGGGAAAATTCCATTGTCGCTTCACTGTCCACATAGTTTTGGCACCCACATGCTGCAATCGTCTGTGGAGCCTGTGTGCCACATCAGTAATAGGAGGCTTTTCCAGTCATCGCACATGTGAGAGCACAGCTGTCTCATCATTTCCTGAAGTCACCAAAGGGATATAACCCATAACATGATAAACAGTTATGTCCTTGTCTTGTCCTTTCTCCCACAGGTCTTGCCACATGGCTTATCTCCATAAGGGTCTATGGCCCACTAGCCATTTTTGCCATTTCTACACAGGCAACCACCATATTAGGCCTTTAAACCTGCTCAACTGTCAGTACAAATCATCAACGGGCCATCTTTATGGGCTATAACCGTCCATACAGCTTGCAGTTCAGCCTGTTGGCTGCTTTGGTCCATACCTGTATCATACCAAATGTAGTCAGTAACTAGCTTCACACCTATAGCTATTTACTTGGCTCCCTGCCCCCTACTGGACCCATCTGTATACCACACATCAGTAGGTATATGTGGCTTCCCTTCTCTGTAGGGGGACATTTCTAAATCTGTAGGAATTTCAGCATCCAGTGTTGTCAAGTGGTAAACTCAACTGGGCTTAAAACCATCTGTAACTCCATGGCCAGAGGGCTAGCAGCTATGGTACTCCATTGTTCCAGATAGGCACCCCATTAATACAGGGCAGGGTTTGGGGCCACCCCTGTTTTGGGGGCCTGTATCCATGTGTGTAACCAACCTTGTATAGGGTAAGTGGTGCACACCTGCACTTTGGCCATGCCAGTCACTCACTGCCTCAGAAAACTGCAAGGCCACATATACAGCTGCTAATTGCTTCTCTATTAGTGAGTACAGGCTCTCTACGCCTTTCCATAATTGGGACGAAAAACCCACTGGAGTCCTAGTTTGTTCTGAACATTGCCATAGGTCCCAGCCATATCCTTCTGCTGTTACATGCACTTCCAGTTCAAAGGGTTTACTGGGATCTGTTACTTATAGGGCTTTAGCTTGCTGCATTGCCCTCTTGGTGGTGGTAAATGCCTTCTTTGATGTTTCATTCCAGTTCCAAGTAGCTCCCACTCCCAAGTAGCTCCCTTCTTGATCAGGCCATACAATGACCCTGCTAGCTGTGCTATGTGGGGCACAAACACTCTCCAGTACCCCAAATGGCCCACAACTCTGCAATTCTTTAACTGTAGTGGGTCATGGATATGCTTGTATCTTATCAACTGTAGAACAAGGAAAACTTTCATTTTACCCATCCAGACAACACCCAAGAATTTGACAGATAAGCCAGGTCGCTTGGTTGCATTTACTGCCCAGCCACATGTTTTCAGATACTTCAATAGCGCCTGTGCTGCTTGCTCTATATATGTATGAGAAGCAGAGGTTAACATGATATCATCAATATAATGAAACAATTCCACCATTGCTAGTTGGGTCCCAGTTGCCAAATTCTGGGTTACCAACCCATGGCAAATTGCTGAGCTATGTAAGTAGCCTTGGGGTAATACCACAAAAGTCCATTGTCTTCCTTTCCACTTGAAGGCAAATTGGTCTTCACTTTTGGGAGCTAAATCTTAGAATAAAGAGGCATTAGCCAAATCCAAGACATAGTGGTACATTCCCAGCCTTGTAGTTAATTGATCCATTAGACCTTTGATGGATGGTACTGCTGCATGCAGTTGGGGAGTCATTTTATTTAATTCCTGATAGTCCACAGTCATTCTCCATGAACCATCAGGCTTCTTCACTGGCTACTCAGGGGCATTATAAGGACTATGGGTGGGATGCACAATCTGAGCTTTCTCTAATTTCTGAATTGTAGCCCCAATTTCATCATGTCCACCAAGCAAGCAATATTGCTTAACACTGACAATGCACCTTGGTGCTGGCACCTTCTATGGCAAGTGATGAGTATGTCCCCACACTACAGTCTTCACCACCTGGACACACAGATGGAATTCACCAGTGGAGGTCTGCAGATTGAGCCCTTGCAACACATCCACCCCTGGGATATAGTGCAGCACTGGAGAAACATGGGCTTTATAAGGATGTGGGGCAAACTTCCTATTCCAAGAGGCAACATCACAGCTTTGATCTTAACAGTCTTTCCCCCATAGCCATCTACATAAGTGGGTGGTCCTGGGAATCTGTCTGGATTCCACAGGTAAGACTGCAATCAGCCTCAATATTTACCTGTGCTACTACTCTTTTCATATTGTTTGGGGACCAGTGGATTGCCATGTTTACATACAGCCTCCGGTCCCCACCTATCCCCTCCAAACGAGCACCTCAGCCTTCTCTCTAATCATATAGGGTCATCAGAGGATCATGGGGTTTCAAAAAGTCCTTCAGGGACACAGGCCTAGCTCTTTCAGTGGGAGGCTTCTGCCCATACCTGAATTGCTGCCACCCCAATTCTAGCAACACTACATTAGGCTGGCAGTCTATCCTGTCTTGATCAACTCCTGCAGCTAGCAAATCAGTCCACATTTGTGTTCTGGTCATCCAAATAGGACCCTGCCCAGAATCTTTCTTTTTCTTTTCAACCCTCAAGAGTCTAGGCATTATCACACAGACACTTCTGTTGCCCTCCTCATGGCTTCTCCCCTCTACACACTTCATGTATATGTTTCCCCACATTAGGGGCCAAAGTGGCAATCAATGAGCCAAAAACGATAGAGGGGGCAATCCTTAACAGTAGATCCTGCCTGCCAGTCATAAACTATTCATCATCCGGTCTCCACGTATTCAAATTAAACATAACTTGACGCATGTCCAGTTCACAAATAATCTGCACTAATTCAGCATACATTTGCCACTTACTCACATGCTCTGGGAGTTCTCTAGCTTTATTCCAAACTGTCTGCACAGTGGCAGTAAGCCATTCCATCAGAGTATGGTTCCCCTGACCTTGAGACTAGCAGCAACTATTCTGCAGATGCTGCCGTAATGTGGGCTGTACGGTTATGGATGCCAATTTCTCTATCTCATCAGGGGAGTAAGAAATACCATTGGCCCCTTGTCCCAAAGGTGCAGTATCCAGGGCAGCAGTGATTTGCCAGGCACTGCTGACATTGCTTCCCAAATCCTGCAATTCCGCGGGTGTATACAGGATATACGTGGCGAACTCAGTCACAGTGGGGCCACTAGTTTACACTCCTCCAAGACCCAGGGGTTGTTTATGCTTTATTTTTTTTATGTATTATGGGCTATACTTGGACTTCTTCTGGGATGTCTTCTCCACCTATTAGGGCAGCTCTGAGGGTGAACTTCTTTGGAGCTCAGCTTCCAATTGTTGTAACCTCACATCCAAGGCATCTGACTTCTGCCAAAGCCACTCTACCTGTGCGGCTTCCACTAGAGCTTCATCTATGTTCTTCAAAGTTGTTAAAAGCACCCAGCTCAATTGGCTGGCTGCAGCTCCTGCTTTTTCTGGCAGCTGCTCCTCCAGGGAGCAGAGAGCCTTCTCAATTTTTATTGAGGACCCATCAACTGCCTCCTAAGGCTTAGGTGGGGTTCAAGTAATTAACAGCACTGCAACAAGATACCACATACTTTGTGGGGGCCACATGTCCCTCCCGTCCTCTGGGAATCCTGCTCCTGACTACACCAAATGTGTTGCTGCAGATTTGTGGTTCTGAGGTGAGAGGCGTGAGACTCAGGCAGTTGGAAGAAAATGCAGGGCAGTATAGACAATTGCAAAGTAGCTCTTTATTACAGAAAGGGCAATGCCTGACTCACAGGGTAGCAGTCTTATCAAACAAGGGCATGGCACCCCCTCACATGGTGGTGGCACCTTTTATACACAGGTTAAACAATAGTGGCATACTATCAGATGATGGGAGCCCACACCTGCATATCAGGCACATGGTTACATGAGGGGAGAAGTACAGACTTTCTTTCATTCAGAAATTAGCTATGGGTGAGGGGAGGGACCCTGATGACAGCCATCCTTTTTTTTCCACATACAGTTCAACACTGAATTCCCCATTCCAGGGTTCCAGTGCCAGGAAGAGAAG
This sequence comes from Macroglossus sobrinus, assembly GCA_004027375.1. Taxonomy (NCBI): domain Eukaryota; kingdom Metazoa; phylum Chordata; class Mammalia; order Chiroptera; family Pteropodidae; genus Macroglossus; species Macroglossus sobrinus. The sequence continues at coordinate 10,939 of PVKZ01005481.1, read as the reverse complement.
AAGTCTCCACAACTTCTGGTTGTGAAGACTAGCAAAAATTGTGGCTGAGTGAGACAAGGGGCTGAAGGAGTAACGGACTTTCCTCTTAAAGGGCCCCTGTGTGAACTTCCTCAGTGATGAAGTTACTCTCTCTGAGATCCAGATCTGGGGCAGCAGTTCGAAAGGTGCCAGGGACCGGAACTCTCCCATTTGGCTTCAGGGTGAGGGGTGGAGGGACAGCCTTCTTCGAGATAAACATGCTGGCGGATTCCATTGTTACTTTGTTGATCTTTCCCCTGAAATGGCTTAGAGACCCAGTTTGGCACCATATCTTAGTCTCCATCAATATATTAACACTGGTCCCCTTGCCCAGATGATTCCCTGAGACCCTGCCCCTCCCAGTGTATGGGTCCACTCAAGCCACTTTCAGTGGATTTTCCATACAAATCACCAGTCTTTGCTCATGCTGCGGACTTTTTCAAAATCTCTCAAAAATTCGTAAAATCTAAAAAGCAGTATCTGGCCTTGGCGTGCCCTCTACTTTTTGTTGAATAGCCCTTAGCCCAGCACTAACTGCAGCGATTCTGTTTGTGGCTTGGTCTCTAGAGGCACTTTGAGGTCCAACATGGGTGGTGCCCATCTGCAGATTATTTGGTGGCTCATGCCAAATAGCCCCGGGCAGGACACAGACTACAGTTGAACTTGGCCTGTGGCAGGGCCCCTCACAGGAGGCCATGGCCTACATATCCACTGGTTGGCCTTGGCCTGAGACTGAGCAACATCCAGGGTCACATCTGAAGACAACACATCCAAAAGGCAGACAAGGCAGTCACCAAAGCCCTGCTAAAGTGAATCTTGTTTCATAGGGTTAGCCTCTGTACAACAGCCACGGCCAGTCATAACAACAAATTAGCCCTAGGGCCAATTCTTCCCATTGATGTGCAAATAGCTACCAAGGCTCAACTATAACAGGAGGGCACACACAACCTATAAAAGTGATATTTGGCTCAAGTGACCAGGTAAGATTGTGCCACTGAGACCCACTGCATACCTACCATATAAGGCCACTCTACTAAGACCAGGAGACATAGGAGTAAACACAGGGGGAAGCCAAAATGGAGAGACAAAGAAACATGTCTCACATAAAAGAACAGAACAAAACTCCAGAAAAGGAACTCAACAAAATAGAGACAAGCAATTTCCACATGCAGTGTTCAAATCACTGGTTATAAGGATGCTCAATGAACTTAGGGGGAAGAGTAGATGAACTCAGTGAGAACTTTAACAAAGAGATAAAAAACATAAAAACAGAGATAGAAAACATAAAAGGGAACCAGTCAGAAATGAAGAATACAATATCTGAGATAAAGAATACATTAGAGGGAATCAACAGAGTGGATGAAGTGAAGGAACGAATTGGCAATTTAGAAAATATGATAGCAGAAAACACCCAATTGAAACAGCAACTACAACAAAAGAATCCCCCCCCCAAAAAAAATGAGAATAGTTTAGGGAGCCTCTGGGACAACAACAATCATACCAACATTCACAATATAGGGATATCAAAAGGAGAAGAGAGAGAGCAAGGAATTAAAAACCCATTTTAAGAAATAATAATAGAAAATGTTCCTAATTTGGTAAAGGAAATAGACATACAACCCCAAGAAGCTCAGAGAGTCACATACAATATGAAACCAAAAGCCCACACCAAGACACATCATAATTAAAATGCCAAAGATTAAAGACAAAGAGAGAATCTTAAAAGCAACAAGAGAAAAGCAGTTTAGCTACCTACAAAGGAGCTCCCTTAAGACTGTCAGTTAATTTTTCAACAGAAACTTTTCAGGCCAGAAGGGCTTGGCACAAAATATTCAAAGTGATGAACCTACAACCAAGATTTTCTACTGAGCAAAGCTATCATTTAGAATCGAAGGACAGATAAAAAATTTCCCAGACAAGAAAAACGCTAATAGAGTTCATTAGTGCCAAGTTAGTAGTACAGGGAACATTAGAGGGATGTTTTTAAGAAAAAGAAAAATATACGTATCAAACATGTGAATAAAGAATGACAAAAACTGCATATCTATCAACAAGTACTTCAAATGAAAAAGAATTAAATGTTCCAATCAAAAGAAAGGGTGGCTGAATGGATAAGGAAATAAGACCTCTAATATGCTGCCAACAGGAGACTCACTTTATATTAAAAGACACATGCAAACTGAAAGGAAGAGGATAGAAAAAGATACTGCCTTGATGGATGTAGAGGGTATTGTGCTGAGTAGAGTAAGTTAGATAAAAAAAGACAAATGCCATATGATTTCATGTGGAGTTCAAAAATAATTAATTAATTAATTTTTAAAAAGGAACAGAAACCAACTCATAGACACAGAGAATATTTTGAGGATTACCAGATGGGAGGGGGATTTTGGGGGTAGGTGAAAAAGGGAGAAGGAATTAAGAAGTTCAAAATGGTAGTTACAAAATAGTCATAGAGATATAAAGTACACCATAAGGAATATAGTCAATAATATTGTAATAACTACGTATGGTGTCAGATGGGTATAAGATTTATTAGGGTGATCATTTTGTGAGTTCTATAGATGTCTAATCATTATGTTGTACACCTGAAACTAATATAGTATTATATGCCAACTATAACTGAAAAATGAAAGTATTATTTAAATAATAATAATAATAATAATAATAATAATAATAATAATAATTGAACCAATACTAGGACATTTTAATGGGGAGGTTAGGAGGAAGTGAGTTATATGTAGCTGCCTCAGGACACTCTGGTAGTGGAGGCTCTTCAACAAGTTTCAGATACCCAAATAGTCATTATAGAATTCATGTAGTTTAGAAACAAAGCCATACAATGTATGTTCAAATAGAAGTGAAGCTGTCTAAATAATTATCAATCTCATTTCACACATTTTACCACTATAAGAAACTTAGAACCATTCATATCGTAGAAACTGCCTGCAAACCATTACAGCAAACCTGAGCCTGCCACAGTGCCCCTAGGAAGGGTTGCCTATAGAAAGAGTCCATAATTTATTTGCCTGCTGATCCACTTCTAACCCATTGCTAGTGTTACAAGCATAATCAAAATGAACAGTACCAAAGGAGAGAATTAAAATTTTTTTAACCAAATGAAAATCTTCCTTAAATATTAAATATTATGGAACACTGAGGTAAGTTACTTGTGAAAGACTCAAGGATTGTCTTTCTCTCCTAGCAAGTCTTGGTGTATAGAAAGGGCCAAGACAACCATTCTATTTAATCACATATAAGGAGCAACTGTGGAATGCCAAGTGCTGGAGTGCGCCCCAGAGATTTAAAAACAAATAAACAAAAAACAATGCAAAACCTTGGTCTTGTTTAGGAGCAGCTTACAGTGTGGAGAGTAAGACCAATATATAAGCAGAGATACAAGGGAATCTATGTTTTGCCTGTTATGAGGTTCAATAATTCTTAAGATTCAGTGATTCTTTCCTGCCATGCTCAATTTATGCTACAATGAAGACACATGATTTTACAGAGCATCTGGCTGTCTTTCTCCTGAATAATTCTCTTTTCTCCAAAAACTAGCCTTAAGTTTGACTCTTAAAAGTGTTTTTTTCCTACTGAAACATATGCCCCTTTTTTCCTTCTCACTCTCAGCTAGCCCAGATGGGCTTGCTGAGCTTGGAAAGAAGGGTACAGCACCACTATTTCCCACTAGGTGACTATATTCCTACATGCCTAAAATGTAAAACACAGAGGACTAGAAAGCTGGGTTGAAAGTAAACCTGACAGGTTTTTTTTTTTTTTAGAAAAAAAGGGAAGATTTCTCTACTCATCCCACTTTCTAGGCCTCTGCAGGGTTTCCTTGAATAGACAACTTTAAAATTGTCTGCCAAGCCTGTGCCTCTTACTAGCTTATCACCTTTAGTTCAGTCCTGGAAGGGTCACAATATGGAATCACATTGTTTTCTTGACTCTATCATGGATGGCTCATCCATCAGAGAGTCTCATCTGAGCCCCTACCAAAACCAAATTAACTAATGTGTACACACACAAAAAAGTTATTTTACATGTCTACTCTGTGAAATAATACCCAAATTATTCTTTTTTACAATAGATATCTGACCATTTCCCAGTCCTATCAGCCTTTTTTTTTCAGCAATGACCAGCACCACACCTCATCTTGTTTAGTTTTATAGTTTATCAAATGATTTCAAATGCATTTCCTCATTTGATCTTTGATATTTGAGCAGCAGATGCAATAGAGATTTTATTTTCCTCATATAAATGAGAAAAATGAAGCTAATAGAGTTAAAGGTCAAACCCAAATCACACAGCTAAAACATGAAGGGGCAGTTGTCAAACCAAAGTCTTCTAAATCTGAATCTAGTATTCTTTCCATAACATTATAGCCAGCCAGAGACAATAAGAAAAATTTGAGAAGACCAATGTTGAAGGAGTCATCATATCCCTTTCTTGTTCTCTCGACCTCCAACCTACAATTCACCAGAAGTTATTGATAAAAATTCCATAAGTATCGGAATCAACTTTGGTGCAAATTCTGAGAAGAAACTATAAGCTTACGTGTACGTGCATGCGTGCGTGCATGCGCATACACACACACACACATATATAAAATTTAGTATTAAATATATATATTTAGTACTATATATATATTTAGTACTATATATATATTTAGTACTATATATATAATTATATATAATTTAGTACTATATATATATATATATATATATATATATATATATAATTTAGTACCATTCCAGTATTTAGAACTACCATATTCTGCATATTCTGCATTGTTCTTCTCCATGCAATAAGAGCCTAGAACATAGTAGGAGCTCAATATCTATTGGTTGAATAAATAAATTAATGCTTGTCTCTCTCATCCTTCTATTTCAGTCAATTTAATCTCCTTTCTTTCCCCACCAGTGGTGCTGAAGTATTAGAATAAGTTCAGTGTAAGAGGATGCAATAGCAACCAAATGCATCAGAACCAGGTAAAAATAAAACAGTAGTTCCTATTCTGCTGAAGTACAATCTACAAATTCTAGCTTCAGAGATGACTGGGAAAAATGACCTTTAATTCTTTGAGACAGATAATTCTTTAAAACAGATGCTCAAATCTCATTTTATAAATGAAGGGGACATTAGCTAAGATCAGAACTAGCAAGTGACAAGCAGAATTTGAACATAGTTCTGATTATTCAGTTTACCATCTGGTGACTGGCACAGTAACTGGCCTCCCTGATAATTCTTGAAGTTGTCTGGTACATTCTACTTAGGGACCTTTATACTGGTGATTTACTTGGCCTATGAGTTTCTTCTACAGAAATCTGCAAGACAGTTCACTCCACATCTCTTCTAAGGCTTAGGTCATTTTTTACTTACACAATAAGCCATTCCCTCACCACCCTAAATTAAAAATCATCCTTTCTCCATCTACATCATTTTAGATTCTCTCTTAGTCTACTTTGTTCTTTCTTTCCATAAGATATACCTCTTTGTAATATATTATAAAATTATTATTATTATTTATTATTATTATTATTATTATTATTATTATTATGTCTAAGTAGGCTTTGCTATGATATGGATTTTTGTCTTTTTTTAGCTCATTAATTATCCTGAACACTAAGTATGTTACCAAGAATATAGTAGGTATTCAATAAACATTGGTTGAATTGAAGGGATCAATAAATTGTAGGCACTCAGTTAATATTTGTTGAATGAATGGAGAGTCAAGACTCCTCACCTTATATAAGTCATCCTAAATTCCATTTCTTAGGTGCGTTTTGTATGCTAGGCCCAGTGATGTAAGTGGTCTCATTTAATTAGCACCAAATCCTTTGAGATAGATAAACAATTCCCCTATTATAGATGAAGATATATAGGCTCATAGAAACTAAATAATTAGCCAAAGATCACACCATTGGTAACTGACAAGGCAGAATTTAAAATCAATCTAACTACAAAGCTTGGGGTTCTTTCATTCTACCAGGGCACTTCTCAATGTATTCACATGGATATAAGCCACCTAGAAAAAAGCTGCTTCTATTAATGAAATATTAATATGAAATATGTTTTTGTCATTCATAGTTGATCTTATTTTCCTATTAGATTCAAGTTAGATTTAAGAGCATTTTGTTACTTAAGAGGAGTCTGGCTATTTCCTCTACTATTCTGGAGCCAGGTAGCAATGCCTATTACTAAACCAAGTCTGGTAATTTGAATTTTGAATCATTCAGGAATTTAATTAGTATCATGGCCTTAATCAGGTGCACTGCAAATACAGCTGATGTCATTAGAGCTAAATTAGTTTTAAAGAGAAAAATTTTTTTACAATCTAATTATGTCTTCACTGGTATTATAAAGGTGAAGGGTCTCAAGGATTCATGGAGAAGGAAAGAAACTGACTTAAAATCTAGATTCTGAGATTAAAGACTCACGTGGGAAAGTTTTTTGATACTGTATATCACTAAAATAAAAATATGAAAGTAACAAACTACCAATTTCAACCATTTTTACAGGTTTATTGAGGTATAATATACAGACTATTACATTCACCCATGTAACTGTACACTTTAATGATTACTCATAAACATGTAGAGTTGTGCAGCTATCACAATAATTCAGTTTTAAAACATTCTAATCACTCCCAAAAATTTTCTCAAGACTGTTTGTAGTCAGTTTCTGCTCCTACCCCCCAGTCTCAGGTGACCACTACTCTGCTTTTGTATCTATAAATTTGTCATTTGTACACACTTCATATAAATGAAGTCACATGATATGAGTACTTTCGTGTCTGTCTTCTTTCACTTAGCATGTTTTTTTGAGGTTCATCAGATTGTAGCATGTTTCAGTATTTCACTTGTATTATTGTTGAATAGTATTTCATTGTATGGATATACTCTCATTTTTTAAATTCATTCACTAATTCATCTGAATTGTTTCCACTTTCTGACTACTTTGAATAATGTTGCTGTGAACATTTATGTATAAGTCTTTATGTGGATGTTCATTTGCATTTCTGTTGGGTAAGTTCTAGGAGTAATATTGCTGACTCTTAAATTAGTTTCCACTTAATACTTTAAGAAACTACTAAATTGTTTTTCAAAGTGGCTGTTCCAGTTTATATTCTCACCAGAACACATGAAAGCAACCATTGATTCTTACATTGCCTTAGATGATCGAGTTGAAAGTCTTCAAATTTTTGTTTGATCTCTGAACTGAAACCTGGAAAGAAATCTGTGAAATACCCAAATTATATTGTAGAATGAAAGAAGAAATCATGGGAAATTAATTGAAATAAATGAGGTTTAGGTAAGAGAAGGGATTTGTAGCAAGTTTGTGTTCTCAGGGATAGTATTTTCAGATTTCATTTGCTAGAAAATTAAATCAACCAATTAAAAAAAATAGTTTCCAGAAAGATCAGTTACATTTGTGATAGATTGTTCATTTATCTAAATTTACCCTGATATATATATATATATATATATATATATATATATGTATAACACAAATATATTTGTTTAATTTATAACTTTCTTCCTTTTTAAAAATCTCCATATATTGGAGGGATGGAACATTTGGTGAGCTTCTTCCAGTTTTAGTATTTATTAGTCAAACTGGATTGAGCCCATCCACATGGGAAACCAAGTTGTTTTATTTTGCTTGTGATCTTTGAAACTCTTGATAAGATACACATCGTCAAAAGAAAGATGACACTGCCAATTCTTGAGCTGTACATTTAGTTTGGGAGCAAATTTAGACTCCTCATTATGCATTCATTCATTTATTCTGAAAGACATTAATACATTCCTTTAGATACCAAGAGTCGTATGAGATAGCCTGTACCTTCAAAGGAATGACAGACATGTCAATGAATAATGTAGTGCAGTGTTATAAGTGCCATTATCAAAGTAAATACAGATTGGAGGGAGGTGCAGTCACAAAAAATGAAGTAGATTAGAAAAGCCATCACAGAAGAGGTAATTCTTGAGCTGTTATATCAAAGATAAGTAGGTATTTTGAGAGCTAGGAGAGGGTTGAGAGAAGATCTTTCTAGATAAATGCGAGCACAGAAATGAAGGCCTGGAGCAGTGCCACAGCCTGTGTCTTCAGAGAACTGCAAGTCTTTTGTGTAGCTGAGGCATCCAGCAGGTAACTGAGTGCATGAGGCAGGAGAAGATGCTGACAAGAGCTATGTGTCTTAGTGAAGAGACTAAGTTATTCCATAGAAAATAGGGACCTCTTGTAGGATTTTATGTAGGATCTGACACTGTAAGATTTGAATTTTATTTAGTTTATTTTTACTATAGTAAAGAAGATAATTAGAAAACCAATTTAAACTATTGTGGAAGCCAAGCTAGATATATGAACTAAGGCAGTAGAAGTAATACGGAGGCATAGAATTTGAGGAATAAGAGTGTAAGATCTAAAGCAGTGGTTTGGTGTGGATAGCAATCATCTAAGGTCTCATTTACAGAAATCGATTTTGGCCTAGGAATCTTTATTTATAAGCACTCCAGGTGATTTTAATGCAGGTTGACCAAGGATGCTTCTCTGGAGAAAGTAAAGACTCAAAATACAGAGAAGCCTCCCAGAGAATCTCTGATTCTAGAGCTATCTCTGGAACCATTAAAACCAGGGGGAGTTCTCTGAATAAATAGACTTGTAAATATTGGGTGAACTATGCCACTGGTCTCTGCTAAATTGGTCCCTCACTCTGGTCAGAGTAACTTTGAAAAATAAAATTATACTTCAAAGATAAAACAAAATTAATCAACATAGGTAACTAAATTTAATCAAAATCTCTTAGCTCCTGTGCAAGATTCCTAAATGGCTAACTCATACTTACCTAAAATGAATTTATATCTCATCATGCTCATAAATTGCTTTACATTTTCATAAATTAGCTCTTGATACAAATATTTTTATTCTGCCTTCAGAATACCTCTGTGTGTGTGCGTCTCTCACTTGTTTGTCTACCTATAAAACAGATCTCAGTATTGTCTCTTTTATACCATGAACTCCAAAAGAATAGAAAATGTATTTGTCAAAAACCATTTTGTTCTAGTATGGCTATGGAAAACAAGCACAAAATAAGTACTTTGTGTTGATGAAGCTGCAATATATTGATGCTTTATTTGCATATTACTATAAAATGCTGAATATATAATTTGTACATTATGTCAATTTAAGGAGTGGGGACTGTGCTGCATTTTATTTTGCACATCTTTAAATGAAGAAACACCAGAGTGATATACACTGTTACATGGTTCAGATAATAGAGTCAAATGATGTCCTTATTAAATCTCTACGTTCATGACAAGCTTTACAGAATGGTATTGGAATTCTTGATTAATATTTTATTGTGTCCTTCAACCAGAATTATAAATACTAATAAAACAGCCTACATTTACTGCATGATTGTTTCATGCTAGGTACTGTATTAAATTCTTTACATGAAAGATTTCATTGAATGTTCACAGTGACTTTAAGTTGATACTATTATTAACCCTATTTTACAGATGAGTAAACCAAGGCTTAAAGCAGTTAAATAAACAAGGTCAAGGCTATGTGACAAGTAATTAAGGAGTAGGGATTTTACCTTAGGTCCAGCTGAATGGGCTCATAAAATGATCCCATATTGTTTCTCAAGTTTCCATTCTATATAAGTAATGAAATAAGTGAACTTAATGTGATGGCAAATGAAGAACAGAACCTGAAAAACTCTATTTCACAATGGCGATCTCAGAAATTACCATCTGGAAATTCATCCTACCTCTCTTCCAGTAGTGTGACAGTCAATGAGAGAAAAAGTCCTATTTGTAGCATTTGAACATTTCCATAGTATAAGTACTCTCACCTACCTACATATGAAATTGGGAAGAGATTATGCTTTTTGCCTGTTTTCTCCTAAAGATCAAATTTCTCATTGTCTCTGATCAAGCCCCACAGATCTTGGATCAGGAAGAAGATACAAGTGCTGTTTTGTGGGAACACCCAGGGCAGGGAAAAAAAGAATGGTGCTCAACTTTCTGCAACAGAGTGGTAGAACGCAAGTACCACCAGGCTATTTTTAATTAAGAAGTGATGACAGTTGAATATATTCTCTGACTCTGCAGCTAATAGCTTCCTTACCTAGATCTCAATTGCTAGGCCCAGTCCTGAAACCAGACCGAGTTAGTCCCTGTGGGGCTTCTATTATTGGCTAGCCATCTCAACAGATGCAGGTCTAACTGAATCCATGTCTAATATAAGCATGCAAATGGGGAGATAAATGGGAAAATGCTTCTGTGTTGAATCATAGTCCACAGAGGAAGAGGTGGATATAAGCAGCTGTCTGAAAAGGAGGACACCAAAGTTCGCTGTCATGGAGTTTCTAAGCAGTATAGGATTCATTTTGCCAGCCATCATCCACAGCTGTATCTTTTATCTTTTCATTTCTCACATTAAAAATATTGATTAGTTGTCCTGTTCTGAAGGCAGTGTGTGTATTGCTTAAATGATGTTTTCTTGCAGTCAGACCAACCTGAAATATTTTATTGGATTCCAATACCATTCAATCCTCACGAATATTGTGCTCATTCTACAGCTAAAGAAAGAGGCTTACGAAGACATAAATGATAGTTTCTGAACTGAAACCAATTCTAGGGCTTGAACAGTTGCTGATTTTATCTCTTAAGGCTTTCGGTTAGCCACAGTGCCACGTCCAAAGGACTAGTTTCTGTTCACAGATCGCACTGCTTACCTGGTCAGTCAGCCTGTAATTCCTTTTTAATGGAATAAAGGAACAATATCCCTCTCTCTGCCCCTCTCCAACACATATATTATTAAGAGCAAACTTTGATCTGCAGGTAAATGGCACAGACTTTTTTCTTGAAATGTGCTGTTCTGATTCCTTTTAGGAAGCTGCTCCCCCTACTGC
>PVKZ01005480.1:0-52386 GCA_004027375.1 Macroglossus sobrinus | reverse complement strand
AGGAGGAGGAGGAGGAGGAGGAGGTGGTAGTGGTAGCTAGACAAGTAGCGGTGACAGTAGAAAGGATGGGAAATGAACAGATCCCAGAAACATTCAGAAGATAAAATAGAAATAACCCAATAAAAGAATGGATTGGGGGTGGAGGACGGTGAGGTCAAGGTGAGGATGACACAGGTACCCAGAATCTTAAGATAGCTGAGAGGAGATGATAAGGAGACAACTACATACAAATGCACAGAGCTCAGAGGAAAAGGCTGGACTGATCACTGTGGCTTGTGAGAAAGGGTGGAGCCTTGTAAGAAAAGGGCCCAGAGTACGAAATAAAGGAAAAAGTGAAGTATTGTAAATATGAGAAATGTGGGAATGAAGCAACAGCAGAATTTTACATGCCAAGAGACAGGCATTTTTCTCCAGGACCAAGAACTCTTCTCAAATTGCCAAAGGACCTTGTGCATCAAACCAACTTACAATTACTTTAGAATTTGATTAGCTGGACAAAATCAGTTAGATAATATCATTAACTCCCTCCCACCCACCTAAAAATCCTAACAGATAAAAGGGATGATTGAGGAAAATCATGGAATTTTCCTTACAGAAACATTTACAACAGGTAAATGGTCCATCAATTTTTCTTGTGTTTCTAAAACATTTCCAGTGAAGTACCCAGAATAAGAAAAGAGAACAATCCTAGGCTCCTGGCAGGGTGCAATCTTAAGCTTACCTTGACAAATGAAAACAATTTTTAAAGCCTAGTCTAGGACTTTAAAAATTCATGCAAGTTTTGCATGCTACTGAATAATATAATTGGTTGATTTTCATACAACTACACACATTCTTAATTCTCCCAAATACTGAAGGAAAAATGATGTACTATGAATGTGCCTCAATTAGCCTGTGACTTTGGGGATGCCCTTGTCTATAGCTTTGCATGCCGAATGGAACTCATTATCTAAGTTGAGAACCATGAAATTAATCTGAGATGGACTAGGGATGTTTTTCCTTGGAGCAGGAACTAGAGTCATGACCTCTGGAAGTCACTCTTCATTCCTCCAAATTCTATATTAATATAAAGTATTAATATTAAAATTAATATTTTAATTATTAAAATATTATTTTAATATTTTATTAAAATATTAAGTGGTCTTTAAATTCACTTTCTTACATAAGAGGTAGTTATTATAGTACATAGTAGGTGTATACGTACTTGAGGTAATTACCATTTTAAAGGTGAGGAAACAGACACAGAGCGTAAAGTACCTTTCCAAATGGCAACAGCCCATGAGTGCTGGCACAGTAATCTGAACCCAGACAGCCTTAGTCCATGCCAAACTACTATGGCCTTCTCTGTCATATATAGCAACATACTCATATTGCTCTCACACTGGGTTTATATTTGGTAGTAATCAAGAATGAAAACTAAATGGCATGCTTCAAAACTAGAAGGAAAAAAAAAGCTTTATCTTTCTCCCTTAAACATAATTTTATTTAACTGAAAAAAATCAGCAAGTAAATTGGACATTTTTGGTACATAAAGTCAAGTGTTACTAATTAAGTAAATGAGTGATGAATCATAATATCAACACTAGTCATTAAACAAAATTGCATATAAATTAAATTTACCAGATAGTTTACAGTACAAAAAAAAAAAAAACAAGCAAACTTTAAAGAAAGCTTCCAATAATTTTATTCTTAAAGCCTGTACAGCAATGAATTCTCTTCCAGTATTTAAAAAGATTAGTATAATGGGAGAGCAAACTGTGATGCTCTCTGTCCCTCTCAACATTTCTCTAGAGTAGCAATGTCTTTTAAGCAACATGAGATATGATTCAATTCACCCAGGAGAGGTCACCTTGCTTGAGGGGCCGGTGCCTTCTGTTTAAATTCAGTTTACTCAATCAAATGTACCACAGAATGGAAAATGGGTCATTTACACGTCCTGAAATTCTTCCTATGTTAACTAAAATCACTGTAGTTTTGGAGCAAATGAGCCATGAGATATAATGACAGAAATTGATTTGGAGGAGTACAAAGTCTGAAAAAAAAGTATCTGTACATTTTGTATAAAAACCCCTGGACAGCCACAGATACCACAGAGAAGACGTAAGAGGGCATAACAGTGCAAACAGGTACAGAACTATTCAAAAAGACTGACTGCATCATCACTGAAAGAAACATTTATTCTTCTACAAATATATACACTGACTGTTAACTTTATCTGATGAGTGGTTTGGAGGTGACCTCAGTGAACTGTCACCTTCCCTGAGCTTGTGTTCTTGACCTCGCTTGGGTAGGCCATTACTCCCCAGTACAGCTCCATTATTTCCTTCTTAGCACTTTTCAAAACCTCTAAGTATGTCCTCTTTGTTTTCCTCTTTGCTAATTGTTTGCAACCTCTGTATCTCTGAGGTTCTTTTCTGTATCACCAGTGCCTAGCTCAGTGCCTGGCATCAGTCAGGAGATTCTAAAACATATTTGCTGAATGAATGAATAAAGCTATGAATGGCAAAAAGAAAGCAATATTCCTTTCAGTTCATTTTTACAAATCAAACTCTGTTTCATTTCATTAAATACTTTTATTTACTGGCCATCTTCTGAAATTACTCTGGGTTTTCATTAATAAGAAGAAATTAATTCTATCTTCAGGGAAGAGGAGGAAAAAAACTTTCAGTCACTTGTTCCATAGGCCTTTCAAAATGATGTTGTAGTATAATTTGATTTGAAAGCAAGGTCCAACATTTTATTACCTCCAAATTTATTCAGAAAAGCTGAAGGCCCGTGATAAGGCTCATTAAGTCGCTGAAAGGCCTATCTTCACATGCCTTTCACACAAAAGGTCTCAACTTAATGCCAGGTAATTACTGTTCATTTTCCCTTGGTTATTTCTATTTCCTGAAGATTCCCAGGGAAGTTGGCCTCAGTGGACACCATCTCCAGTCTGAGACGTGAGCACAGCAAGAAAGGCCCATGTTTACCAGAGAATCATTTTAAACAGCATCTAAAGAAAGACAATTCTGACACTAGTGCCTAGAATTTAAACTTAGATCAAGGCCAAGAGAGACAAGTTTCCAGCATACAAACTGGCTGCTGTCTGCATTTCAAATTTATCACTTTTCACCTGAAGCCTATTCTACACCTATACAGTTGTAGATGTGGGCTCTGGCTCCAGATTACCTGGGCTCAGCCCTCAACTCCATCATTTTTCAGTTTGTGACTTCAGGCAAGTAACTTAGATTCTCTGTGTGTCAGTTTCCTCACTGTGCCTACTTTAGTGTCGTGAGAATTAAATATAAAGTACATGAAATCATATCTTGCATAAGCTAGGTGCTCAATAATGTTATTTATTCATCATCATCATCATCATCATCATCATCTCTGATATCCCATTTACAAGCAAGATTTATCTCTGTGATATATGATAAATTTGATCCTAGTCACATTGGCCCCATCAATGGTACTAGAGGCAGTAAATTTTCATTTATTGTGAAACAGCCCAATAAGGGATGAATGTTGACCAGAAAAAGACCCTTTATTGGGCCTTTTTGTTTCAATTTGGCAGTAAAGAGTGCTATAGCCACCAAAGTCACCATTCCCAAATCCATATGTTTTCATATGTTATCAGCTGATGATTGCAATTCACCTGTCTCTGCAGCATTGATCTTACTAGTAGCCTTCTCTTCTAGTGGCCTCTCCACACTTCAGCAGTGTCCATGACCAGCCAGATCATTCAAGAGAGCTGAGCTTCTTATAGATACCATCCACAGTTCAATGGACTTCCAGGAAGAGCAATGACTGGATATAGAGTGAGCTTGCAATAAATGTCGGCTGCTATTATTATTATTATTATTATTGCTAAGAAGGTCATCCAATTTCAAAAAATATTTCCTTTAGCCCTGCCTACAACTCTACAGATCTTCTGATTAAGTTTGGTTCTTTGGTCTTTTTTTATTTGAAGCACAATGGTTACAAAAATAGACCTTGCATTTGGGGATCTTTGGACTTGAATTTCCACTCAGCCTTGTTTTTCACTGGTTATTCTACTTGTGTATAACCGTGAAGAAAGGAGTCCATGGATTCCATGTGCTAAACAAATGAAAAGCAGTAGAAACAATAAGATAATCTGCTACTTAAAGTAGAAAAGGAGTCTCTCCTTTTGTTTTTCAAATTCTCCAGGCTACTGAATTGGCCCCAGCCTACACTTTTTCTGCTTTCTAACTTCAGTACCTCCTCCCCCTGCTTCTCACTGCACTGGGCTGTGAGAGCCCAAGCAGTTCTCTGGCACAAATCTTCAGAGTTCTGCCACAAACACAGATTCCTCTGAAAATTACACAAATGCTTCCCAGTGAGGAGAAGCAAAGCAAGGCCAATTTCTTACATGGCAGCAAAACTACAAGAGGTAGTTAAGTATAGTAGCTAAGAGCATGAGCTCTGAACTCAAATGAGCTGGGTTCAATTCTTGACTCCGTCACCAGGATAACAAATGTGGTTTTGTCATCCAGAGCATGTCACTTAATATTCTGAGTCTCAGTTCACCATCTAGAAATAAAGTCAATGATAATATCAAGCTCAAAGTACTATTATAAGGATTAAATGAGATTATTATGGGTTATTCTGTAAAAATCTTAGTATGGTTTCACTTATATAGGAGACATTCAATAAATATTATATTTAGATGTGGCTTGAGTATATGAATTCAGAAGTCTGTTTATATTAGATGGTCACTATAAAAAGGCAATTTATAAACCAAGTCCTCTAAAGCAGAAAACATCATATTTGAACCCAGAGTCTTAACCTCAAAAGGCTACAGGGAAATGTTTCTTCAACAATAAATCAGAAACCACATGTTGGAGGGTAAACTCTCCCTCAGCTTTCTCAGCAAGCCAACTCTACGTAACATGTCAGGAGACCTTTCTCGTTTACAGAGATGGTTCTAGAAATCACTAACCACGAGTGGGTCCTCAGATTTCATTTTTCAAAAGTAGCACTTTTCCAACAATTTTTAAATAGTAAGATGTTAATGTGAAACCTGGTAAGAGTTCTGTGTTACCAAATTACATTAGAAGAAGCAAGAATAGAAGGTAGGCATGAGGTAGGGCCTTTTTGACCTACTTCTTCGTCCTGCTCCATCCCCTACATTATGCTTATTCCAATAATGATACAGCATGAATACTCCTGAGCCGAGGAAAAGAAAAATATGCAAATAATGTAATATCAGTTGGATCTAGTTTCCTCTTATACCATCAGACCATGTTTGCCAGATTCACAAGTCAGAACATACAAAACTAAGTGAACAGAAAAGCAAAGTTAGGAAGACAGAAGGTAAAAAATGGAATCAGACCACTGAAGAAAGATAGTTGTATTTTCTCCCACACAACAGACAACAAAATGCACAGACATATCAAGTGTGGGTTGGGGATGGCTACTGGCACAAAATGTGTTTTAGGATTAGAATTTGATATTTAAAAACCCTTTGGCCTAACACTTTTTGATATGGAGTATCAAAGAGTTCAGCCTTCAGAAAAGGTCTGTGGTCTAGGACTTCCCAGCACACTAACCAGGCAGAGAGGCTTTCTTTGAATCTTCCATCTCTCCTCCAGCCCATTTTTTCTACCCCATATATGGCAATGTGGTGGTAAATGTTTAACAATTGGCTGGGGTTAGGGAGATAGTCTTATTGTAGTATTTGCCAATTTTCATGGTGTAAATAATTTCACCACCGCTGGTTTCAAGCTATCAACGTGATATTACTGAATAGGGAGTAGAGAAGAGATGCATATAATTACCTGTAGCAGACAAGTACAAGTTGACTCCAGCAATGTCTTAACTATGTTTTAAGGGGATGAAATAATCTGACAAACATCCTTCTTAGGTATATGTGGACGATATAAAAGCAGTTTTTATATGGCTAATTGTGAGAGTTCAAGCATTTTTTAAGAACTAGAAACAGAAATGAAATTTCTAATCCACTATCTATGTGAATGAAATGTTAACTTCTATCATCCATCTGTGCAGTTCCTCTTCTAGTAAATGTGATTTTATAAACTTTCTTTTCTCTTTTCGGTTCTACATCTGCTAGTATTTTCCACTTGCCAGTTCCCAACATGTCCCCAATTACTTCTCTTTTATTTTATAGCCTACATGCTGATGTTTCATCAGTTACAACTGCTGGGTTCCACTGAGCATTAACAGTCTACACTGCCTCCAGGAGGGTACATAATTCACTAAGAATACCAAACCTTTTTTTTCTCCAAAGAATATTGTTTAATATAAATACAGTGTGAGGTTAATGTAGTACAAAAGAAAGGGTTTTTTCCCTTGGAAATGTCAAAGAAACTGAAAAAAAAAAAAAGTCAAACCCTTGATTCATGGAAGACTAGTTTATACACAGAGGGGAAAAAATCATTTGCATTTAAGAAGTATTATTTCAACTGGCATTTTTGTACTGAACAAAAAGCAAAAAAAATTAATACATTAGAATGCATGAACAAGTTGGTATTTTAACCTATTCAATCAAAATATTTTTACTACAAGAAAAGGAAGCCGAAACAACCTCATGTGAGGCATATGAACGCTTAAAACTTTAGGATACAATAGACCTTCAAAATTGCTTTAGTCAAAAACAAAATAAGAGATGAGGGAAAAGTTTCATGTTTATTTTAATTCACTTATTCTTATGAATACATAACCATCCTCCATAAAGAGTTCGTGAATAATGCAATGAATGATCTGTAAATTTCCAAGCAGGTAGGAGTAACCCAGAAGTAAATGCCCCCAAAACACTGAAAATCGTACCATTCAACTCTAGTAGTGGCTTAAAATGGGTTCCTATTTTTCAAAGTTTTATAGAAATCATTCTGGCAAACAACTATTTTTTCTTCAAGCTGTGAACAATAAAACTAGCAGGTTAAAACTGTTTACAACTATGTAGTCAAATGTTCTCTCTTTCAGACCAGAGTTGTATGTAAAGAGAGCAGATGGTAGAGCAATTAGAATTTTTAGGGTGATGGGATGAGGAAAGGGGGCATGAATGAGAGGAGTGGTAATATTAGAAGGACATTTTAAAAACAATAATAGCAATATTTAATACTTATGGAATATCAAGCAATCTAGTAGGCCCTCGACATACATAGTCATCTCCAGTCCCCACAACACTGTGAAGTAGTTATTAGTAATCCCATTTTACAGATAAAGTAACTGGACAGACAATTACCACTTAGAGTATTAAGTAAATAACCCAGATTCAGAGCTCAGCCAAGTCTTACTTTTAGGGTGGAGCCAGGGGTGGGGCCATATGGTAAAAGGCTCTGGACACTTGTTTTCATGCTGCAGCTTCTAATTGCTAATCACAGTCTTAGAATGCACCATTTTACCACCTTTAAAAATTGTTAAAAGAGGCTACTTCTGCAGGATAGACTCAAAGGCCAAACCGCTGCTCCCCTACCCCAGCATTTCATTTGCAGCACTTTCATAATGAATACGTGGTGGAGCTAAAATTCAAATCCAATTATGTCTGACTCCAGAGGAGCAAAAATTATAACATTCCAGGGCAAATGCATTTTGCCTCTCACAAAAAAAACAACAGTAGTGATTATATCAAGCTTTCAAATTTGTGGATGTATCCAAAAAAAAAAAAAAAAGTTTTTTTTCATCTTCAGCTCCTTCTATGTGGTTTTTGGCAACCATAACTATCTGCAAAATTCCCTGCAGGTAGCCCTTTTTCCAAGATCATAAGTCTTCCTAGCCTTATCTCAAAATAAGTCTCCCCACTTTGAGTAGAGACATGCCGGACCTATCCTATAATATGGTTGTTCTCACAGTGTGGTCCCCAGAAGAGCAGCATCAGCATCAGCAGAGAACTTGTCTGAAATGCTCAAGCCCTACCCCAGCCCTACTGAATCAGAAATTTTGAGGATGAGACCCAGACATCTGTTTTAATAAGCCCATCAGGTGATTCTGATGCCAGCCAAGTTTGAAAAACACCCTGGCTTAAGAAATCTCTGTAAAATTTTCCCTTGGCCTGTGGGAGAAGCAGCCTGGCTACCTTTATCCCCTGCTCATAGCTCAGCTCACAAAGCAGGGCTAGACAGTATTCCCAGGAGAAGCCTTCCCACCCCAACCCCAGACTAAGTCAGGCACCCCTGTTGTCTGAGCTCTCATGCCACGATTGCAGCACTGCACAATCAGACATTTATTTATGTTGAATGTCAGTCTCTCCAAGTAAATAATATGCTCCAGGAGGGCCAGTGTACCATTAGGGCATAGACTGTGGCTTAGCATATTGTATGCAATGAATATGTAATGAATGAGTAAATCATTAAAGTTCATAGTGCTCAAAGACTTGAATGTGGCATGTATGGACTATATGAGCTCCAGAGTTACATTTTCACTCATTCTTCAGTCAAATATTTATCAACGATCTACTTTGGTCAGACACAATTCTAAGCACTAGGGTCTAACAATGAAAAAGACAGAAAGCCAAAACCAGAACAAAGCACTACTCTTTATGCCTTCTGGGTCTCATTTCTAGTTAGGGGAGATAAACAACAAAGCAAAATAAATAGTAAACTAATAAAAATTGCATCTTAGATGTGATAAATGCTATATAGCAGCGATTGCCAAACTTTTTGGCACCAGGGACAAGTGCTCCTATGAGAATCTAATATCTGATGATCTGAGGTGGAGCTGTGGCCCAGTTCCTCTGCTGTGTGGCCCAGTTCCTAAGCAGCCATGGACCAATACTGGTCCATAGTCCAGGGGTTGGGGACCCCTGCAACAGAGAAAAACAGTCAGAAGGGGGCTGAGGCAGTGAAGGAGGCTGCAACTTGAACAGAGTGGTCAGAATAGACCTCAGAGGAATCTAAGTTATGATCTCACAAAGATCTTGAGATGTTTAGGGTAGAGCAAGCCCCACCCTACAAGTACCTGGGAATATAACATATTGGGCTAAAGGAACACAAGGACAAAACACCCTGGAAGGCTGGAAGAACAGCAGAGAACCTAGAAAAGGAGTGACCAAGGAGAAAGTAGGAGCTGAGATCAGAGAACCATGAGAGTAGAGGCAGATGACCTAGGACCCTGCAGGCCACTGTTATGACTGCAGTCTTCTCTCAGACAAAAATAAGGTTTTGAGCAAAGCAGTGACCCTGTCCAACTTAGGACAGGATCACCTGGCTTCTGTGTTGAGTCTCAACTGAAAGAGGCAAGAAAAGAAGCAGGAAGACCAGTTAGGAGCCACCGCAATATTCCAAGTGAGGTGCTGGAGACTTGACCCCAAGTGATGGCAGTGGGGTGGTAAGGGGTGGGTGGATGCTGTGTAGAATACATATTTCATTCTCCCACTTAATCGTTTGGCATGATACAGTTAAACTGCTAGAAGTAATATTTTATATAAAAGACCTATATAGGTGTAATAAGCATCTATATTCTTAAATAGAAAAAAAAAGACCTATAAAGTTAATAGGCAAATGAATTGCCAGGAAGATATAGAATATACTTGCAATAATCACAAAAGGCAAAGGATTGGTTACCTAAAATTATGAGTAGAAAATGGAGCCCCCTGACAGATAAGTCTATCACAGTTAAATAGTAAGCTTTCTTAAGAATACCTCTTTATTTTTCCCATATAGAAGATATTCTAAATGCCTATGGTTGGTTGATTTTAAAAGAGGCTTTGGTAACAAAAAATATTTTAAAATGAATAAAAAATGGAACACAAAGACTGTATGGTCAACAATATACTGTATTTTAAATTCACTTACACAAATATTTACTGAATGCTTCTTATGGACAAGGTGCCAAACCAGAAATCAAGGATACAAAAAGGTTCATATGATTGATTTTTTAAAAGAAAAATCAGTGAACAAAATTATGGACAAAATAAACAATAATTAGAAAAGAGAAAGGAATAAACTGCTGAAAAAGACTTTACAGGACCTATTTGTTAAACATAAGAGTTAAAGCAGACAGTGTGAGGCCATGGAATAAGTGAAAAGCCAACAATTTTGAAGTGAAACAGTCACAATTAAAACCCTGGTTCTGCCAATTACATGCTGTGTGACTAGGCATGTTAACATCCACGATCTCCAATTTCCTCAGTTATAATGAAAGATAAAAGTAAATATCTCTTAAACTTGTCAGAAGGGTTAAATTATATAATTTAGCAAAATTTTAGGCAGATTTTAGTAGGGATTAAATAAGGGTTATCATTCTTTCCTAATTTTTTTCTTAATCTAACCTGTAATTACTTACAGACGATAGTTTCTCCAGAGCCGAAATGTGCTTCCAATTATTCCATCAGCTACATGTGCTTCATGAGCCTGTCCCATTAGCATGGGTCATATATGTCCTGTCCTAGTTAGGTGTTTTCTTTCTGTGCTAAAGAATTAATTATCCCAAGACAGCAACAGCCATCATTTGAGACCTCTTAGTATGTTGATTTCAAACTCTGCACTACTGGGATTTTAACTGATATTTTAAGATTGAAAAGAATAACAAACTGAAGGCTCTCAAAAGGGAAACACTTATCCTGTGAAAAAACAAGTTATTTTTTTAAACTGTCAAGGTTTATTCTGGTAGAGTCAAGGTTATCTACCTGTTTTTCTTCCTCTCCAATGCTCAACTTGAAAGTCATCCAAAAGGTTTACTGGCATACAGAAGCAGGGGTGCTATACATGCTTCCTACCTGAAATCTGTTCTTACTTAGTAAAAACGCCGAGCTCCAAAAACTGTGACCTACATCCATGCAAAGGTGCAAATGCAAGGTGGTCAAGTGAGGCATTGCTGAATTGTATACACTGTGCCACATAAGCTGATCCGCAATTCCTTCAAAGCCTCACAATCTTCAGTAATTGTGAATAAACAACACTCTTGAATCTGAAAAGATGACACCCTACAATCAAAGTATTGATCTTGGAAAGAATTCGCCTTAGTATTTTCTAGACACGTTCTGTGTGTTCATCTATATCATGGCAGTCCCAATCTAAGACACAGAGGCAAACATTCAAACCATGTGATCCTTGAGTACAAGGCTGTCAATATTGAAATCATTATAGTTGTCGACAATAAGAAAATTAAAAGGTAGAGTCTGAACACAAGCATGTTCTTTTCCAGCCTGGTTTTTGTTCTGGCTCTGAGCGACCTGAAATAACGAGAGACTGATTGGCAAGGGACTGCATAGAGATGAAGGACTTCAAATGGATGAGAACTTCAGAGCATGTTTGAGTTCAGGAATGAATGAGTCAGATTTCCTTGATGAACTGGCCCCACTCTAAATCCCAAGAGAAACAATGAATTCACTTTTTCAAACCACAGGAATCACTTTAGTTAATAATCTCTCTGCTGTCTTAAAACTGTTTGTGAACACCAAGTCAAAAAAAAATCAAAAAGCAATATCTTTGAAGCTTAGAGAAATTGCATATTATCAGGAGGGAAAAGACTTGAACTGGATATCTTAGCTACTATATCTCTCTATTTCATCAAAAGTAATTAGAGTAATAAGTATGAAAAATGTTACACTTCTTGGAAAACTAGTGCTTAAGAAATTCAGTAAACGATATCTTGCTTCTGAATTTCCTTAGCAGCCTTGAATTCTTAATCATTTACTTATCCATTTAATCATTCAGAAAAATATATTTTATATCTTTACTTTCTTTCCTGACTGCATGGTAAATCATGCTTACCGTAAAATATTCAAATGAAACAGTACTTCATAAAGGAGAGAGTCTCTGTAAACTCCAGAAACATGTACACATGTGCATTTGTTAATCACTACATCTAGGCTCTACGCAAGGTGCCATGGAGTTGTCAAAGCATATCGGACAACACTCCTCAAAAAAACTCAGTCTAGTAAGAGAGAAAAAGTAACTATAAAAATAACTACAATACAATGTAAGATGCAATGCAAGCCAGAAGGAAGATATAAAGAAATGCTTCAGGAAGTCAGAGAAGGAAGATATTATTCTTAGCAAAGTATGTTCAAGGAAAGCTTCTTCCTTTGCAGAAAAAGAACCCATTTCCGGCCCTTCCTCCTATAACTCCCTGTGTCGTGTTACTCATGAGTCCTGCTGCTCTGTGCTAGACTGCCTCCACTAAGATCTAAGAGCTTTCATATAAAATTCTCAATTCCACTTTCTTACCATTTCCCCAAAGAGTCAGCAGTTCTGAATTCACAGCATACCTCCAAACAAGACAAACATGAAAGAAATTATTTGATCATTAGTTATTTCCCATTATCATTGTTCACAGGAATCAGGGAAAATATAAAAACAGTAAGACTGGAAAAGGACAAATGTTAAGCTCTCCTAACCCTTTGAAAAAAAAATTGGACAAAATAAAGAAGGCCTAATTAGGAAGACAGATGAGAGCCACACCAACACGGGAGCACTCCACATGCATTTAACACTGAATACATGATAGCCAGATAGAGGGGTATGCAGGATAAAAGTGAATTTGAAATACATAAAAGCTGTGGTTATGGAAAAATTCCAAACTTATAATAGATCTAGGCAGGGAGATAGTTGAGCAAAGAAGAAAAGAATCAGCAGACCAAGGATCACAGACAGCTCCGTCTCTGACAAGCTCGGAGATCTAGAATGAGACACTTAACCCTCTGGGTATCATAATTCTCACCATTAAAATAAAAATAATGACACTAGCTCTCTGTGAGGTTCAAATGAGATAATACCTTTAAAAGCATTTTATAAAGCAAGATATGAAGCATTTTATAAAACACACAAGGTTAAGGTAATTGGCCTAAGTTCCAATGAAAGATTTGTAGATTCAGAACATAAATCTGAATTTTCCAAATGACCGATCCTAAATTACCACTTCCACTGATGCCTAAAAGTGAGAAGGGCTTAAATAACTCAATAAACAAAAATAATACCTCTTCATGGAAGAGAACCACGTCACATTCCTCTTTATTCCCCCAGCATCCATGCAGTACCTAGCATACACTGAGTACTCAGCTCCCTGGAGGGCTGACTTGATCTTCCTCCTACTCTATATTCCTGTCCCTTAGCAACTACTAAGGGACAACTATTGTCTGCTACATTCTTAGTGGGCATTAGCATGGTAAGTTGCCATCTCAGGGACAGAGTCAAATGGGCAGAAAGACATTCCCTTAGCATCCATCTTCGGTTGCCATTTACACACTTCCCTTCCTGGGCACATTCAAGTGAAGGCCATAAGCAGCCTGTTTGTGCTAAAAGCCTCCACAACAGTAATATCATTAAATGCTCATTCCAGCCTTGCTTGGGAGAGGATACATGGGTGGACACTGAACCTGTGAGGCGGCCAAGGCACTAAGTAGTCTTGGCAAGCTTGGAAAGTAGCAGCCCACTCTTTGCCTGAGGCCACTGCATTTGCCTATTACTTATAAGAACACAGAATGGAATACAAACCCCACTCTGCCATGTGCTTCTCATCAACATCTTGACAATTTCAAAATTAAAAAATATGTATATTTCTTTGTTAAGTCGATATAAGCCAGGCCTGAAAAGGAATTCTCTATAGGTAACTGGCATATTATTGTTATAGAGCTTACACTACCCAGTCTTCCTTCCTTGGTACAAGAGCAGGAATAACAGGAAGACTGGCCAGCAGGTGCCCAGGGTACCCATCTAGAAGAGATACTGAAGTATCCCAAGAAAAGTTACACAGTAAAGAAAACAGCATTTATCAGAACTTTATTCAAGAAATGAATTGTGTTTAATTTTAAGAAATGATTTTATGAGGCAACTCAGGTAAAAAGTGGGGGTGGCATGCTCTGTAACAAAATAAGGTCAATAAAATGTCTTAATGTACGGTGTGGCCAATGACCAGAGGGCTTTTGTTTTCCTGAGTTGGGTATGGAGGCCAGGACACTGCAATCTGTCATCTTCCTTCCCTACAAGTGGCACTGCTAAAATCTATTACTTCACTTGATTGCTGAAGGGATACCAAATGATTATTAGTCTGCCTGGGCCACCTACATGTCTTGGTCAAGCCCTGCTTGGGATCATCAGTTCATATAATTTTTAAAAGTCTGGCTTTTTCCTTTTAACTCTCCTCTCATTGCCCAATGTCTTTGCCTCCCTTACCCTATTCATACCTGGAAAATTAAATCACAAATATTTACTAAACACCTGCTATATTTCAAGCCCTGGGAAGGGAGAGATGAGCACAGCACAATCCTGATTCCAGTGGAACACATATTCTAGACAACTAAGTTAATATAAGACAAGTGAACACGAGCTCTATGAGGGAAATGTGAAAATACAAATATGGGGACACAGAAAAAGGGGCCAAGGAAAGTCTCATTCAGGATGAGACATTTATGAAGGGCCAGATAGTATCAGTAAGAGCTGACAAGCACAAAGAGATAGAAGAACACAAAGCTAATAAATGAATGAACAAGGCATGAAAGCCTACAAGGACATGGTGTCTTCAGCAAAATGCAGAGTCTATAGTGGCCACACAGACAATGTGCTATGAAGTGGCAGGAGATAAAGCTAGAAACAAAGGTCAGAGCCAAAATAAGAAAAGTCTTTGAAAGCCATGCCAGAGGGATGGACTTTTAGCATAGAAGTACTAAGGAGCTACCAATGGTTTTAAGCTAGAAGTAGGAGAAAATACGTGGTCAGGTTTGTGTTTGATAAAAACATTCTAGCAGCAACATGAAAACTAATGGATGGAAAGGGTGGAGTGGGAATTGCAATGATCTAGGATAAGAATAGAAAACAGAACGACTGAGGCATTTCCCAGGCACAAAAAAACCCTGGTGACTACAGTGCACAGTGATAAAGAGGCAAGAGTTCCTCTCTAGTTAATTCCTACTCATTCTTTAAATCTCAAATCAAATGCCACTCTTCCTTAAGGAAGCTGTGCGAACCCCGGGAATAACTTAGGTCCTTTTGTGACCTGCTCTCAAAACACATGGGCTTTTCTTCAATAACACTTCCCTTAGTTTGTAATTCTACATTTATGTGATAAATCAGATTAATACCTGTATCTGCAACCCAACAATGAGCCTCTTAAGGGTCTATTTTGTTGTCCATGTATCCCCAACACCTACCACAATGTTTGGCTCACAATAGAAACTCAAAAATTATTTCTTGAAAGCAGTGGTTGAGGGAAGGCAGTTAAGGATCGACCAAAGGCTTCTATACTGTAGCACCAGGTATATGGTAAGTCCATTAACTAAGCCAGGGTATAAAAAAGCAGGAAGAGGTATAAATGGGAAAAAGGAAATGAATTCTAGCTTGATCATGTGAGTTGGAAATATCTGCAAGAACTCCAGATGAAGATTTCCAATAGCTCTGAACTCAAGAGAGTTAATTTGGAGATCATTGACTTAGGAATTGCCCACATAGCTGAATAGATGAGATTCACTGCTTTATTCAGCTTGATCATGTGACTCCAGAAAGGAAAAGAATCAAAGAAGGAGCCCTAGAAAAAGGCAAATGTAGCACCAGCTATGCAAACCAGCAAAAAACTAGGAAAGAAAAGTCTGAGAGCCAGGAGAAGAAGCAGGGGAATTAGATTTCAAGAGACCAAATGAGGCAGAATTCAAGAAAGGTCCAATATTGCCAAGAGGTGGGCTCTGTGATTCAGGCCATGATGTCCACTTCCAAAGCAAAAGATCTCTGTACTTCCAGAAATAAAGCCTAAAAGACCAACCAATGAAGACAGCAGCATGTGTGAAAAGAAGGAAACTAAAAAACATGCATGAGAAAGGGACTCATTCAATCTTGCACTCATTCAATAGCAGTTGTTGAGCTCCTACTATGAACTAAACATTCTATATTTGAGCTGTAGTACTGAACAAGACATGATAGTCTGTGGGCCCAGAGAATTTGAGATGGGATAGGATCAAGATCAAAGAAGAGTCTGGCCTTGAAAATCCATGAGACATCTCTTCCCTCTGAGCTAGAAAGGAAGGAGAAATAATCCAGGGCTAAAGATTAACTGGACAGGGCCTAAAAACATGAAGGAGGCAGGAGTTTTCAGGGCCATCAGGTGTCAGACTTGCTTGAAGGCAGAGTCTAATACAAGGGCTTGGGTGCAAGAGTTTATTTGGGACATGGTTCTAGGAAGCAGGGATAAGGGAATACAGAGTAAGATAGGGAAGAAGTAAAATCCAATAGGAGGGTACATTATCAAGTTTGCCACTGAAAGCAAGGGGCTTGGTTTGGCCAGGACCTCCAAAGAAGTATGCAGAATGTATCCAGAATTACACTCCTGAAGAATGGAAGGCTGGAACATTTATTCACATATTCAAATGCCCAGTAGTTGATGTAGGCCAAGCTGGATCACAGCCTGGGAGTTGGTCCTGGGGAAGAGAGCAGAAAAGGAGCACAGCGGGTGCTAGAGGTATGAAGCCGACTCAGACAAAACCTGTCACCAAAAGTTACAGTTGAAATCGGACGCTACAAGCTTGTCAATGGCCATCAGAGGAGTCTGCCACAAAGGTAGTATTGGTGAGTACTAGGTGGAAATGACTAATCATTCAGCCTAGGATAAATAAGAAGGGAAGGGATACAAGGAGAATATGGCTTGAAATTTTTTTTTAAGGTTTTAGCTTTCTGCCAATGCTTTAACCTCTTTATGAAGAGATTAACCCAGGGATATATTAGTAACTCCAAGTTAAGATCATAAAGAAGGCTTTGTACTGCTCCAGGAAAGGGGTCATGATATTAATCATTGATATTTGTTGAGCATTTATTATATGCCAGGCACTTTGCAGCAGCTTCAAATGAATAATCCCTGTAACTGTATATAGTACGAACTATTATCGTCTCCATTTTCAAGTGAGGAAACTAAGGCTAAGGGAGTTTTTAAAGTGTTTAAAGAAAAATCTACTGCAATTTGAGTATGCATCAATTACCTACATTGCATACTTGCATCCATCTAAACACACACACACGCACTCTCTCTCTCTCTCTCTCTCTCTCTCTCTCTCACACACACACACACACACACACACACACACACACACACACACAGCACAGTAAAATCAGAGGATTTCCAAGGAATACAGTTTATTCAGCTTCCTTGTCCATTTCATCATTACACAGATAATATAGCACTTTTGGACTCTAATGAATGTACTTGTTTAGTTTTTCTTTTTATTTAAACCAATTGATCAATGTTTTTTCTGCAAATATATAAGATCAGGAATGAAGAAAAAGAACTTCTGAATATGGAGAGTGGAACAAAAACCAACAAAATACTGCCCAAACCACAAGCTTAATTAAGTCAACGAAGCATCACAAAGGGGCAAAACTAAAAATAAAGATTTTAAACTCATTACAGACCAAAATTGTAAATTCTATTGCAAAATTATCTGCATCTTTAATTTAAAGACTCATGATTGTGCTGGAGGTAGAAGGCAAAATTTAATTTACGAAGCAATTTTGGGAAATCATCCCTATTTTCTTTAACACAAGAGAAGGGAGGGAGGGAGAATGACATAGATTAAATCCACAGAAGGCCAGAGGAAGGAAAAGCAGATGTGATCACATCACCAACACACTGGGGACTGGCTTGGGGAGGCTGGTTGGGCTATGTGGTCCTCCCTGGAATGAAGCCGTTTTGAAATTACTTGAGGCAGTAGAAGCCTGTATTATTAAAAAGATGACAACTGGGCACTTGCCACAATCAAGATAATATTTCATAATCAAATTAACTAGAAAAGAGCTTGATTTGGAGCATGTTTATAGTTAACTATCAAATGGCTTCTAGAGTACATGGAGCATAAGATATGAAAAAGAAACTAGATATGTAGAACATTAACGTGTGAAAAGCATGTGAAATGTGGCCATTTGTTAGCCATAGAGCTTTTATGCTGGGGGCGGGGGCAGCGAGACAGTGACTATAGAAGAAAGAGATTAGAAAATCCCTTAATCGATCCTCAAAGAACTGAATACATTTTTTATAAAATAATAATAGTAAATCTACATGCTTTAAATGTGTATGGTTAAATACTTCAACAGCAGTAGTATACCAGATCTTGAGTTACTCAAAAGCCCAAATCTCCAGGTCTAGTAACTTTGCTTCACCAGAACCTAATGCATTGCCTGGAGTAGTGCAAGTACCTTGAAAAGCTTGAGTCTTTATTATGCTGTCATGATTAGGAGACGACAACATAGGAAACCTTTCTGATGTACTGGGAAGTGAAAATGATATGATGATGGACTACAACCATGTACAAAAATAGGCATGTTTGAGAACTACTAAAAGATAATGTGCAAAAATAAAAATAGTATTGTGTGTTGGAATTCTGCATGTTTTTTCTCCTAAAACTGTCTTTAATATTGTCAGAATGTTACCTTTTCCATTTCAAAACAGACAAATGTCTTTATGTTAGAAGGAGGGAAGGAACCCAGTAGTGAATGAACTGCTAGCTTATAGAATAAGATGCAAAACCCAAAGTTTAGCACCAGAGACCCATTATGGTCTGGTCCAGCCAAGAACTCCAGTTACATATCCTAGCCCTCCTCCTTCCTCTTCTCCATCACACTTAATTGCTTGCCTTTTCCAAACTATGTGTCATAGGTTTCACTTTTTTGTTTGTTTGTTTGTTTGCACATACCATTCTAGTACCTGGAACACCCATTCTCTCTTCCATTCTTCATATAGCTAAATTCTACTCATTTTATAAAACAACTCAAATATCTACTATATGAAAAGCCATCCCTGATTCCCCACACTTTATCTCAGTCTCTCATTTTTTTTTTTTTTGCCTTATCCCTGTGTTTCTATAGCATCATAAATTTACATCTTTCAGAGAGCTTGTCACACTATGCTCTAATCACTGGTATACTTGCCTTTCTCCTCCACCAGCTTAGATACTACCTACAGATAATGTGAAGATACCTGGGGCTACAAAGACCAATGGATGACCCACAGCCTTTTTTTTTTAAACAAATTGTCACAGTGTGGTCACTTCATCAACACTCTTTTCACCACAAGTAATAGACATCTATTAAAACTACTTTGTGTACTATAAGGAGTATTTATGTATACAGACACAAAGATACTTCTCAAAGCCCCAAGGTAGAAAATGCAGCCACTAAGGTCTGAACCCTGGAGCCAGAAAGCTACAGAATCAAGGCAGTTGCTCTCTTAATCAATCAGTTGTATTCTTCCCCTTTCTTCTTCCCTCCCTGCAACCTCACAGTCTTTTAACCTGCATCTCTCCACAGGCATGCTGTATTCCTTCCTCTCTCTCAGAAAGACAGTTGTATAGTGGCTAAAGCCACGAGTTCATGCTACGTGGTTCTGCCACTACCCAACTATATGACCTTGGGTAAATTATTTCACCTTTCTATTACTCAGTTTCCTCTTCTATAAAATGGAAATAAGAAGAGGAAATACCTCATAAGATTGTTATGATGATTGATAAATTAATCTAAGACACAGCTTTCCTACCTACTCAGTCTATCTATATCTTATACTTCCTAAAGTCCAATTTCTTGGAAAGACAACTGACCGGCCTAGCCTGAGTCAACTATACATCCCTGATCCATTCAGCTATGGCTATAGGAGCCAAGTTACATAATACAAACAAGACTGCAAGGACCCACCCTTGAAAGTAACAGCTGGGAGTAATTCTCAGAGAAAGGGGCCATGGGCTAAGCTAACATCACAGATAAAAGCCTACTCTAGCCACCAGTCAGCCTCTCATCCACCTGTGCAGCCATGCTCATGGGCCTGTCTGGAATCACAACTCAGTCCCTTCACCTCACAGCCCTGAACAAGGCTCTTATTTAAAACATGCAGGCTGCCTATCTGCCTGTAATGGCACCTAAGGGATCTCCACACGCTGGCATTTAATAATAAAGGTTTAATGGTAATGATGGTGACATTGACAAGAATGATGATGGCACAACAGGCCACACCATGAGCTGCTATTGCTTCCCTGCAGTTTGCTGCTGGGCCCCACGGCTTGAAGTTGAAGTCAGCATATCTTTCTAATTTGGCTAATGTGGCCCGGTTTTGGAGCCAATCCTCATCAGCTCCCCTCCAGCTGCTACTTAGGTAGATTTATACCCCACTAAATCCACTGTCACACAAGGACTTCTTCCTCACTGCCAGGATTTAAAGAACATAGGTACAGCATCTGATGATAACCAAAAGAAGAAAAGCCTCCAAAGAAAATTAACCATTTGACTCCAAAGTGTTATGTTACTGTTCTAGAATTTCCAAGTAAATGAGATCAGCTGAGGGAGCTGCATCTTTAAAATAAAAAGTTACTACAACCTTGAGCTCTAACCTGGCCCATAAATAAAGTTCCATTTGCAACTCTACATCAAACTTGTTTTTATCCTAGTGTAATCTTAACAGAAAACAAGATTCGTACACCAGGACTCTTCAAAGTCCATTCACAATACATTATCTTTCGTGCTTCTCGAAACAGTCCCTATGGGAGGGTACTGCTATCATCTTTTCATAGAAGAGGAGACTGAGGCTGGAAGAGGTTACAACAGTTGCCTAAGATCATGTGAGCTAAAAGCAGAAGAGCCCTAATTAAACCAAAATCAGCTAATACCTTGCCCATTGTGCTAGCACTACCCTATCACTGCCTGCTATCAATTGCTTTCCCCACTTTTAAACCAACAATCATCATCTCTGACCCATTTGTGTGGAGACATTTGAGCACTGGTGTTTTATGGCAGGCTCTGTACCAACCCCAACAAAAGTTAATCAGATTCATATAGTTAGCTTCCATGTAAGATCTGCTTTGAAGAAATGAAGCAGTGTGTTACCTTACTCCTTTCACCACCACTACTCCCATCACCATCACATTTATTTAACACTTCCTTTATTTAACAAGTCCTTTACAAGCATTATCTCAAGTAATCCTCACAGTGATGAGGTACTGTTATTACCAGCCCTCCTTTTTCATAAATCAGGAAATTGAGGCTCAAAGCAATTATTAGCCTTGTCTAAGGTCACATAGCAAGTAGCCCAGTAGATAGTCAAAGCAAGAACTATCTAATTCCAGGCTCTAAATCATCATTACTGATGTTTAGAAAAATCAACTCTGGGACCAGTATCAAGATTTCATCACTGCTCTCATTCATAAAAATATTCTGCCATTGAATTTTTAGCTCTCAGTGATAAGCAAAATATACTAGTAACTACCTCAAATTCTTTCTAGAAGCATGAAGGAAAATAAATAAATAGACATGATTCCTTTTAAGATTTTGAATAGCAGGGAACGTACATAATAAACACTTCAACAAATTTTGCTGTAGCATGAAGAGCAATCTCAGTTTCAAATGGTGACTCCTGGCTTGGGTATATATGGCATAATCATCCTAGTAGGGCTTATGGTACACCATTTTAAGGAATACTGGTACTTTAAGTGGATTTCAATAATAAAAGTAAGTCACCATCACTGAGCAGTCAGTCATTGGAAGACCTGGAATTTGCTCTTAGAAAATTCATCTGAAAAAAAGACTCAGAAAATGGCAATGTTCACTCTCAGAAGAAAGACAACCTGAATATTTAACTCATTGCCATGTATCACATTAAAGACCTTTAACAATTCTTTGACCAAGAAAAGGCACAGAAAAGAATAGAAGACAATGAGAGACAGTATCATTGTGAAGAACACTTGGGGGACAGCCAGCCTTGGGTGGGAGTCCTGACTCTGTCGTTTACCAGCTCCGTGGCTTTGGGCAAATTACCTAAACACTCACTGGTTTGGTCATACATAAAGTCTAAATAACAGAGGCACTTATTTGATGGGATTTCTATACTTAAAAAACGACAGTTATGATGATGATTACGACACCGACAATGATACCAACAAACATTACATCTGTCTGCTTTTACTACTAGGAACATGAGTAGTTGGGAAATAGGCATGGTTAGCACAAAAAAAGAACATCCACCTCTTTCTCTTTCTGGCTTTTGTATGGAAATTCTTTTCACTGCTCATCTATGTTCAAACTTCAATCTCCTCTGGAGAGCCCCTACATAGCTTCTGTTAACAGAGAAAGGGCATGCTATTTCTCTTCCCTACTGGGTGAAGGATGAGCAATTTGCCACTTCTTGGCTTTTTCTGGGTCTAAAAGCCTAGAAATTAATAATCTTAATGTAAGGAGACTCTCCTTTATATTCATGTAGCCAATGACAGCTGGCTTAGTTTGCAAATTTTCACAACAGGGCCTAAAACACAAGGACTATTGCCATTTGAGAGTATTATTGATTCACAGTATAAACACAGGAACCATCTAGTTCAGTGCTATTACCACTTATGGGGATATAGAGGAGAAAAAGGGAAAGGAATGAGCATTTTGAAAGTGTCAATAGTATACCAGGCAGAGAACTGAAGCAGTAAACACAGTTCTAGGTCATTGAATTTATACTCCAAATGTAGCTGACAAACAAGATACAAATGTGAGAAAAAGTATAGAATGAGTAAGGAGACACTTTTCCCCATCATCCTTATCAACTAAGAATAATCTAAAAGTTTGCAACAGTAGGTGTGGGTTCACTGCTACAGAGTATCTCGCTCTGCTGCTACAGAGTATCTCGCTGCTCTCCTTCCTTATTCACCTAGAAGAATATCCTACCTTGTTGGTCATCACCACCATTGACAATAATGAAAACACAAGCATGAAAATACATAGCATGCCACGTCATTAACAACAGACTGGAACAGAGAGTATTTTACATTGAGACACTAGGGAGCATCATTACTTTGAAATGTCACTTTCTACTTTAATCAGTATGCTCTAATGATAAGTATATGTCATTCTTATCTAATAAAAGTCTTGAACACATATGGAATCTGGGTCACAGCCCTCTCTAGGAGGTACATGGACTTACAGAGAACAAACAGAATGCATGTGTCGATGTCAACTAGCTTACTTATCTTTATTAATATAATTGCCAAAGTTTCAAGTTTTCAAATTTGAGAATAAATCTGTTCAACAGACTGAGCACTCTCAGCATAGCAATTTGTTCTTTCACATTTCTCAAAACAGCCTAAGCTGTTTTAGGGACACATGAAGTTCCCAGTGATTTCTTTCAAGCAACCTCTCCCCGAGGTATTACTCAGAACAAGACCACCTGCTTGGAGGCAGATTTTTAATAAAGACAACAAAAGGTCTGCTTGCTCCCAGGGAAATTTATAAGGCTGTCTTGCTTCCTTCCACCTATTGAGGCACTTTATCCAAGTAGAATGTACTCATTCTTTGGAGCTTCAAAGATGCTGATAATGAACTTCTTTTTTAAAGAGAACTCTTAGTTGTCTGCTTCTTTCATTCAGCAGTCAGCATACAAAAGGACCAGAGTG
This sequence comes from Macroglossus sobrinus, assembly GCA_004027375.1. Lineage (NCBI taxonomy): Eukaryota > Metazoa > Chordata > Mammalia > Chiroptera > Pteropodidae > Macroglossus > Macroglossus sobrinus. The sequence goes on along the minus strand of PVKZ01005480.1, from coordinate 29,099 downwards.
ATACAAATATCTCTGAGCTGCTTGTTGTGGCAATATCAGATAAAGAAATTCTGTAGCCAGAGAGCTATCTGATACATTCATTTGAATGTCAATATCACTCTCCCCAACCACTCCACCAAAGCAGTGAGAATGTGTCTCAGAAACACAACATAGAAGTCCTAACTTAAGTATGGCTACAAGTTCTTTTTTACAGTTTCTGGCCAAAAAAATTTAATAATTAATAATAATAATAAAATTTACGTCTCTACTTTCTGTTCCCTAGAGTCTGTCAAAAATAAAGGTCATTTACAGTTTCATCAATTGACTCCAGAACAGACCTCAGCTTTCTCAGGACTGTACTGGCAATGTCAGTTCTCAGAAGCTGTCAGGCATGTTACCAAGCTTTTAACCAGCTCCCAGCTATAGCTTGCTAGATTCCCCAGGTTTTCATTTTGTGGCAAATTTGCATCACCATGATGACTCTAGGTCAACCTCATTTACTATTCAGGTTTCATACAGATCAGCTCACCACATACCCACAAGGACCAGCCCTCCTCCCCAGCCACAAGCTCTCAACACCTTCCCAATTGCAAAGCAATTTCTCAGGGGGAGTCAAAGCTTCACTCACTTTTCATAGAAATAGCTCATGGAGATATTATCTTAAAATGCTTTCTCCTAAAAAAAATTTTTTTTTTGAACTGAGTATTACATGCTGTGCTGAAATGGAATGGTGTTGGGTTTTGATTATATCTTTTTTCCCATTTTGGTTTCATTCTTAAGTATAGAAAATACCAGGTTGCTCTCTCTTCCAACTCCCTTTTCTTCCTAATACTAAAAAGTTTAGTCTCCTGAGTCAAATACAGCTTGAGTATTGAATTTCCATCTTTTATCTCTCTCCAATATCTAAGAACAATGTGAATAATTTTGTGCTACAGATGTGCTCCTAAGAACTTCATGCAAAATGAATCAAGGCAACGGTATGTCCGAATGAGACTCTCATCACTGAAGTGAGAAAAAGATATCCAGGTCCTAACCTGCTATGGTCATCTTTCCTCCTCTTTTAGATGAGTGGGCTGGGGATTGTCCCACTTATCTCTACAATTCTTGTATTGTGCTTCAATGCTTCATGGTGCGACAATATGAAAAGTCATGCAACCACTAAAAACATCATCGAAAGGAAAAAAATATTTATGACATAACATTTAAATCTCTTTAAAATAAAAATATTATTCCACAAATTTTCTGTACATTAACTTTTTTCATTAGGACTTTCTTAAAACATACTATATCAAAAGGGTGATCGAAACACATCAGAGTAAGCGTTAACACTTAAAATTAGGCTGTTAGCCCTTAAAGACCATATTTTAGAAAAATAAATAAATCTCTGGGGCATAGCAAAAAAAAGGCAAAATATTAATTTCTTAAAAGCCTAAAGAAATGTGAATTTAAGCTTTTTTTCACTATCTTATTGAAGCTTAATAATATATATCTTATTAAGTATTTAAGAATTTTATTTCTTTACCCAACCTAGGGAACTTTTTAACTTCAGTAAATTTCATATTTGTTTCTTAATTGCACTGAATATTTCCCTTCACTTCCTACAAAATGACAAAATTAATAGCCTAACCAATTATGAAGTTTCAGATTTGAGAAAAAAAACCATAACTGGTTTTTAAATGATAATAATTCATAATTTCAACTATTTATTATTATGAAAGTAATACTTTATGGATAGAAATTATCCAACCAATTAATAGGGAAAGTAAGATAAAAAATATGCCAAGTGACATAATCCTTGGGAAAAATTATTGGGAAGGAAAAAGCAGTCATGAGTCCAATTTGGTACAAGTTTCTAATATTTATGCATAATGTATGCATGTATGTATAATGTACTAGTATAATACACATGGTATATAATATATAACACATGTGGCATACTTATTATGTATGTGTTAGGTATATTAATTACACAGTTAGAAAACCACTGGTTGTTTGACATCTCTAAATAGTCATGGAACTTAGAAGAAAGACCTGTGACCAGTCTTGGTCTTATTATTATTTAGCATTCAAATGTGATAAGAAAATCATTACTTTAAAAGAACTTTCTAGAGATTTGTTTTTGGAGTTTGCTTTTTTTAATGAAAAACTGTATTCTCTTTAAGTAATGCAGTACTTCTAGAAAATAGTTTTCATACTAACATAACAAATGAACTGTCTTTTCTATTCCATTGCCAATGTGCTTTTATTCTTACAGTTTTATTGAGATATATTTCACATAACATTAAATTTATCCATTTAACTTATACAATTCATTAGTTTCTAGTATATTTACGGTGTTGTGCAACAAACACCACAACCAATTTCATCACCCCAAAAAGAAACCTAGACCAATCAGCAGTCAATCCCCATTTCTCCTTAACCCCTCCAGCCTCTAGTAACCACTAAACTACCTTCAGTCTACTGATTTGCCTATTTTGGACATTTCACATAAATGTAACCACACAGTACACATGGCCTTTGTGACTGGTTTCTTTCACTTAGCATAACATTTCCAAGGTTCATTCATGTTGTTGCATGTATTAATACTTTATTCCTTTGTAAGGTTAAATTATATGAATATATCATGTTTGTTTATCTGTTCATTGTAGATGGATGTTTATTTTTTTCCTGCTCTTTGGCTATTATAATACTGCTATGAACATTAATGTACAAGGCTTTGTATGTGTGTATGTATACATATGTATGTATAATGGACATTCACTCACATATATGTGTATATACATGTGTGTTTTCAATTCTCTTGGGTATATACCCAGGAGTAAAACTGCTGGGACATATGATAACTCCGTTCAACAGTTTGGAGAACTGGTAAACAGTTTTCCTAAGTGGCTGCACTATTTTACCATCTCACCAGAAATATAAGATTCCAATTTCTCTATATCTTCACCAATACTTGTCACTGTCTTTCATGTTTTAGCCATTGCGGTGTATACAAAGTGCTAGCTCATTGTGGTTTTGATTTGGTTTGACTTGATTTCCTTAATAATGAATGATGTTAAAGATATTTCCATGTGCATATTAACCATTTGCATATTTTCTTTGAGAATATGCCAGGTCAGATCCTTTGCCCATTTTTCAATTGGATTATTTATCTTTTTATTGCTGAGTTGTAGGAGTTCTTTATATATTCACATAAAGTCTTTTATCCAATATATGATTTTCTCCCACCCATGGGTCATCTTTTTCACTTTCTTGATCGTGTCATATGACACACAAAAGTTTTCATTTCTGATGAAGTCAAATGATCTACTTTGTATTTTGTCTTCTGTGCTTTTGGTGGTGTGTCTAAGGAACCTAACCCAAAGTCACAAAGATTAACTCCTGTTTTATCCAAGGAGTTTTATAGTGCAAACTCTTATATTTAGGACTATGATTGAGTTTGAGCTCATTGTTGTGCATGGTGTGAGATAAAGATCTAAATTCACTCTTTTGGATGTAGAAATCCAGTTACCCCAACAACATTTCTTGAAAAGACTAAAGCTTCCCACACTAAATTGTCCTGGCACTCTTATCAACAAGTGATTGACCATAAACATGAGAATTTATTCCTAGATTCTCAATTCTAGTCCACTGATTTATTCTTATATAAGCATCACATGTTTGTGATTACTGTAGCTTTGCAATAAGTTTTGAAATCAGGAAGTATCAGACCTCCAACTTTGTTCTTTTTCAAGACTGTTTTTGGCTGTTCTGGATACACTGCAGTTCCCTAGTTCCATATGAATTTTAGGATCAGCCTGTCAATTTCTTAAAAAACAAAAAACAAAACAAAACAAAACAAAATCTGGTATTCTGAAAAGGATTGCATTCAATATGTGGATAAATTGAGACAGTGTTGGAATCTTAACAATGTTAAGTTTTCTGATCCATAACCATGGGATGTCTTTCCACTGATTCTTTAATATCTTTCAATAAAATTTTATAGTTTTCAGTGTATGAGTCTTGTACTTCTTTTGTTAAATTTATTCCTATGCATTTTTTTGCTCCTATTATAAATTGGATTTTCTTAATCTCATTTTCAGATTATTCATTGCTACTATATAGAAATAAAGTTGATTATTGTATATAGATCTTATATCTTGTCATGCTGTTTATTAGTTATAAGAGTTTATTAGTAGATTTGGCAAGGCATTTTAATTTTAACTTTTTAATTATTTTTGACCCCTATCATACTTCTAAACATCAGTATATGCTACTATTATACAACAATTATCCTCAATTTTGAGCAATTAAATCTTGTCTGTCCCCACCTCTATTGCAGCACTTTCAATTAACCCATCAGGCTGATGATCGCCCTCCACAGGAAAGTGGAAAAAACAACATAAACAAGAAAAATTACTTTTTCGTTAATTCTTTCTATTTCTAGTGGTTAATGAAACAATTCATAGTAAAATTAACATAAGCTAAGCTATTGAAACTCTTCTGCCTATCATTACCTTGCTAAAATGAAGTCAAGCAAAACGTAACCAAAAGTGGATTTTGACATTTCATATTTTGTTGAATATTGTTAGGGTGCTGGCAATCACTGTCTCTTACATACAAATTAACAGCCTACCATCTGTCAAGTGTTGGGATAATCACAAGGTTTAGTGCACAATATGGTTATTAGAATATGACCTGACAAAAAGGAAAAAAACACAACCTAATTTGGACTATAAAATCTATGATCTCACTTGCAAACGACAGTTTGACAAGCTATTATTCTGCATTTTGGCTTCTACAGTAAAAGCTGATTTATGCATATACAATTCTATTAGTTATACAGGCAATGGCCTGAGGAAGGTTGCTTTAAACTGTAAAATCTGCTTGGTCATACAATATTTTAAAACTAATTCTTTCACAAATATTTGCACCACAAATAAGTTGCATTGTAATGATCTGAGCCTTCACATTTCCAAGTGAAGCACCAATCACCACGCAAAAAAAAAAATCTTTGTGATATTGCTGCCAGCAATTCCACAGGATTATTGAGAGTATATGCAAAGAAAAGGCTGTGGAACTTATTAAAACTATTCACATGGACATACATCAAAGTCAAAAAGTTGACAGTTTTGAAAAGTGTAATATATGAAACACTTTGGCGTGGAATTTACTTCATCCCCAACACTGACATCTGCTAATGAGCATCATTAATATTGCCTACTTTTACTTATCCTAATGCCTCATGGCTGCTATCTTTATGTACATTCATTCCTCTGTAGCCCTTTCTGTTCTCATCCAGGAGAAAAAAATCCTGTATTGACAGCTGCCTCTAATGAAGATGATTCCAACAAAATTCTTCTCTTCTGGTTACAGAGAGAACATAGAGTACCAAGTCCTTTTTATTGTTGTTTTATGCATCTTGAAACAGTGCAGAAATGCATGTTGTTCCTGAAGGTTATTTAAGAGTATACCAATTGTGCCTAAAACATATGCTTAAGAGGGAAATACATTAATTAAGTCTCAAGGCAAAACATTCTATTGAGGTGACAAAACAGAACAGATTTTTTAATATTAGCAATTATATTACCTGGGGAGCTTAACTGAGATAATAACTACATAATACATTAAGCAACTCACACTGCAAATTATGTTGCTTTGTTTTAGACTACACATCTTTTTCATTATTTTCACACTTATTTCCTTTCACGGAAGGGAAAAAATGATGTATTTTTCTATCATGCTGGCTCAATATAAGGTGAGTCAGAGTGCCAAGTCTCTTCTGCAAAGGATCTTGGGATCCAATTTTAATATGCTGCAATATGAAATTTAAGAACAGTGTGTGATGAATTGTCAGGCTGCACAATATCACCAAATTTCCCAATGCTAAAACCTTCATGGCTATTCTTTGTGGATAAGAAAAAATCTGATCAAGATTTGTAGAAGACTTTTAAATGTATAAAAATATACAGAATACCATGATTCATCTACAACAGCAACCCCACTTACAAACTATGAGAGCAGAGAACATATAAAAAAAATAGGGAAAATCATGGAAACGTATTCATTTACTAGAAAGCCAGTATTTTTCCCCATTTTGGAAAAGAACTATAAAGAAATCCCAAGTTCTTTCTAGCTACATTTGCCTTTATAATTTAGCCATTACATTCATGATTTGTGTGTGTGTGTGTGTGTGTGTGTGTGTGTGTGTGTATAAAGGCTATCTTTCATAAATGCAACTTCATAAATAAACAAAAGAGTTTCCTCTGGAAGTTCTTTTCCTTCTGAAAGAATCATTCCCAAACTTAAAATCCAGTTAAATACAAACATTAAACATGTCAAAAAGAGACAGAAAAAGGGGGATAAACAAGAGGAAAGAAAAGGAAAAAGGGAAGAGGTAGAGAGAGGAGGGAACTAAACAAACTGTCCGTGCCTGGACAAAAAGACCAAAGAAAATTAACCAAATTATTTATGTGGTGAGACTGAACGATTTCATTTAAATTTGCATTCATTTTCTTAACTTTAATGAAAAAGAAACTTTTTATATGTATTTTTCTCTATGCTTTAGATAAATAATTTACATACAGTATAATATACAAATTTTAAGTGTATAGCTCCATGACATCTTTATATGTATAAACCCAAGGATCTTCCACCCAAAACAAGATATAAATTTATTTCCAGATGTAGGCAATGGTCTCCCCCATGCCTCCATTTTTCTGACTTCTATTACCATTGATTCATATTGCTGATTCTTGAATTTCATATAAATGGAATCACACAGTGTGTACTTTGTTTTATGGCTTCTTTTATCAATATAATGCTCTTGAGATGCACCCATATTATCGTATATAACAGTTGTTCCTTTTTTGCTAAGTAGTGTCTCATAACACAACAATACCACAATTAGTTAACTCATTCACCAATTGATAGCCATTTGAATTTTCTCACATTTTGGCTCTTAAAAATAAAGCTATAAACATTTACATGTAAGTCTTTTTTGTGGGAATAAGCACTAATTTATCTAATAAGAGAGATTAACAGGAGAAAATACAAGTTACAATAAAGTAAGTTTTATTGAACTTCTACATGTACATGAGAAGCCTCCACAAGAAAATAAAGACCTAAAGAACTGACCATAGCAGGAATCTTTTACATCGTTTACAAAAAGAAACAATAAATTTGTGAAAAATTGACAAAACCAGGGGGTTTGGACTATGGTAGTAAATAGTGAAGATGTTAACTGGAAAGACATGGGTTAGTTTAACAACTTTTGTTTATACGGCCTTCTGGGCCCTAAATTCCCTGTCTCTGATGATAAGAAAGTTTTCTGTACTCCAGGCACAGACAGAGTACCTTTTACTAATTTATCTCCTACACTCAAGAGGACAAAGGAGAGTCAGAATGTCCTTCTTAAGCACTATTAATTTAAAATTATCAATATGCCTAAGTGGCATATTTGGGGGTGACATATCCTGAACCCTTTCCATAGCTAGATAGCTAGATTTATCTTCAGGACAAATGCTAACCTGGACAAGACGTGGAGATAATTGATACAAACTTGGACTATCCTAAGCAAACAAGAACTCTAGTCCTAGCAAACTGGGTACCCTAGTCAACTGTCACCTTCAGCCTTTTCAAATAAACTTACCAAGGTAACTAAGTAAATGGAATCTAAGATGCTGTCTCCCTACTTTTGTTCATTCAATAAATAATTTTGAAAGTCTTCACTATATTTGGCAATATCCCAGACATGCGTAATACAATGGTAAATGAGTCCAGTCGTTCCTAGACTCACAGAACCTTCAATCTGTCAGGAAAATAGAGCCAAGGAACAATCAAACGTAAGTATGCTAAGTGTGAAAAAGAAAAATACAGAGCCCTTTGAAAGACTTTTACGTGGTAGTTCTTACTAGGATTGATATTGTATCCTAAGATAACAATTTTGAATTGCGAACAGAAAGTAGCTAGTATTTTCTGAAAAGCTCCAAGTATGCTAGATGTTTCACAATGTGCAGGGCAGGCCTGCACTGAAAAATGAACCCATGTCCCCCAAGACTTTCAAATTTCCCACCAGACATTCATGTAGGGAAAAAAAAGAAAGAAAGAAAGAACAGAATTTATGATTATCTTTTCTACATATCAACCCAAAACGATTTTTTGCACATTTTTATTTTTCCCTGAATTTTTCAGGAATGAAATACATATAAACTAAAGGAATATTGTACTTTGTTTTGTTCAACCCTTTACCAGTTCATTATTTCAGAAAATCACATCACTGAGAGCAATGGGACATATGATACTTGGTCTACCAATATAAAACACACTTGTATTAGTCTGCATTCATGTCTGTCACATGCAAATATGTAAGAGAGAAATAGGCTTCCCAGCAAACATTATTAAATTGGCCGTAAGACATGAAACTCAGGGATATCAGCAAATTGCTTTTATGAAGAGTATCTTTAAATATTTCATTTTATTGCCATAATATGTGCCTTTTAAAAATTCTGTAGCATAAGAAATCTATATTGTTAAAATTACTAATTAAAATTATTTACTTATTTTAAATTTGCCTCATTTCTCAATCTTACACTAAAACTGTCCCTAGAGATCTCCCACACAACTTCTTTATGACTTTTTATATTACTATTTCTTTTTCCATTCCATACCCTATTCCCTGTTGCCTACTGAAGGGCTTTTTCAGAACTGGAGACCAAATCTATGCTTCAACCTGAGGGAGGATTTCAAGATTAGAGGTATTCTTCTTGTGATTCCTTAATACCACTCAGTCCCTTGTCATAACATAGGGAATTATTGTGCAACTACCCTTATAAAGAAGTCCAACTCCTTTCCAAGAATGGCACACATGTTCTCTACTTCAAAACTGTGTCCTTTTTCTTAGCATGTTAGCTAGCTCTATTTCAACTAAGATTATTTCCCTCTTTTTCTCATCATATGTTATTATTTCTCCTAAGGTTACTTTTTATTCTAGTGTTCCCCCATACCTCTCCTCTTTCATTTCAGTATTCCTTCAACAGAATGGTTGCTGTTGAATGATCTTCTCTTAAACCCAATTTTATTCATATCACTTGATTAATTTCACTGTGTCTTCAAGTGTATTTGTGCCTGGGCATTTACACTGAAATACTTGATTTATTGTAAATCACTTTTCTTTTTCCTTTATATTTTGATTAAACCATTATGTCATTTTTAAAAATGTGTAGAGAGGTAAGTAATACTGTCTATAAATTTCATTTTATGAAAATAAAGAGAACATAAGAATAGTTGTTATTTTACAAGGCAGTTTATCTGATGGGATTACACAGTTGATTCTAATCAAATCTGGAGTGGCGGTTGTTTAAGCTAAAATTTAGAGGATGGGCAAGAGTTAGCTAAGTGAAAGGGAAGGCATCAGGAGAGACAGGAGGAGCGGCCAAACCCTCTAAGATAGAATGCTCCTCTTATAACAAAAGAAAACAAACAAAAAACATTGAACTGAGCTGAGCTAAATACTTGCAGAAAGACGGTAAGCAAAGTTTAAAAAAAGCAAGTAATGTTTTTTTTTAGTAAATATTAGTACAAGTAGGAAAAGAATATGGTAAATATATGGTTCCTGAATGAATGAATTTTGGGATGCTTTGAGCCATAGCATTGAAGTTGAGGGAGGGGAAAAGAGTTTGAGATGATATGGATAAGGGAAGCAAGGGCCTGGTCATCCAAAGTCCTGCAGGCCAGTGTAATGATCCAGGTCTTTATCTTAGAAGCAATGCAAGGTAATTAAAGGACTTTAAACAGAGGAATGACAAGATCTTATGTGTTTTTCTAAGATTAGTATGGCATCAATGTGGGAAATGAACTGGAAGCAGGTAAGACAGCTGTGGCTAGGCCAATTAGACAGCTGTTCCAATTGTCTAAATAAGAGACATTGGTGACCACAGCAAAGATGAAGAGGAATTTGAGAGATAGCATATATCCTAGAATGTAATATACCATAAATTGGAAGAACATTGGCTTAACAATAGCTTTTTAGACAACATGAAAAAATATGACAATAAATGAGCATATTAGTTGTAAGATCTCATATTAAAAAAAAAACAGTAAAACGTGGGAAATCTATGCTTATTTGCATAGAGGAAATAAAGTTTTTAGAGGATAGAAAATAGGGTATGGAGGGAGACTAGTCAAATAATTGATGATAATGAACAACCAGTTGGAAAAAAAAAGTCGAATTTGCCGGGTTTCCCCATCCTCAAAATTCCAAACATCTAGTTACTTGGCTTCATTTGCTTTTCGTCTTTAATTGAAATGACAGATAATTCTGGTGATGTAGACAGAGTCTAAAACTGAAAAGGTCACTGAGAAAAATAAAAGTGAAAATCCCCTCTGAGGGAAAGATATATTTAAGCAAAGAATATTGCCTGGCGCCTAACAGAGGTGGGCCTAAAACTTATAAGTTGAAGTTTGCTTCCAGGAAACAATGTTCACAGCACAATGAAAGTCAAGGCCCAGTTGTTGCTATTATTACAAAGATGATGACTTACAGCCAATGCCCATGGCTTAGGCCTCAAGGTTTATTTGCAGTTTACAGCAAGAGGAGCCCAGCCTTAAATTGTTGTTAGCAACCTTGAAAGTTATTTAAAATAAAGAATTATGTAAATACATACATATCAAATACATATATATAATCTTTTTAATTTATTGAATAGGGGACAAGTTTTGCAACTACATACACGTCCTCTGATCCAAGTTTAACTTCTCTGACTCTACTGTCATTAGGAAATTTCACTCTATTCCTTTAGTGACTGTCTATCACCTTAAAAACCCTAAATCAGCTGTTATTTTAAAAAGTAAATAGTGTATTTTCTAGGTAGGGGAAAAATCACCAGGCTCATACATGGCAGGTCGATCTAGCCAAGCATGTTTCGCTTTTCACAAAAACCATTTCTCACTAGGCCCAAGGAAACCTCCCAGAATGATAGGACCATTTATGCTAAATGAACCAAACACAGACTAGAGTAACAATAGACATTAAGAAGTCTATTACAGCTGCCACGGGCAGTATCCAAGAGAATCCCTGGATGACAGACAACATGATAATAAAAAAGGAAGAACTTTCAGAGTCAGAAGGGAAGAGGAAAAACCCTCACACAAAATTTTCAAAATATATAAAAAGGAAATAATGTTTAAAGTAAATCTTTTTAAAAGCAAAGAAATTTTGTAATTTTTTCCCTTCTGCCTGCCGTAACCTTCTAGTATTACTGCTGCAATGCATTTGCTTCCGGTAATACTCTCAACACTAACAAGATCAGAAGAAATGATTTATACCACCCCGCTTCCTGCTACTTCTGAACGGCAGCTGGTATCCTTGGGGACACAGGATTTCTGAATTGCTTTCGGCCATCTAATATTGTAGCTCTGCAGCCTTACCTAGAATGAGCCAGAAAAATCAAAATAATTACGTTAATGTTGGGAATCAAAGTTTATTGACTCTCCCTTGAGGTGTAAAACCAAAAAGCTGGTTACAAAAGTTGCCAGCTTATTTAATGATACCATTGCCTCCTCCCGGTCTTGTCAAAACAGCTTTTGAAAGCATTTTCAAATAAAGCTACCTCTGATGTGCTTCAATTCAATAGCTAATCTATTCCCTTTTAAATAAAAGCTAGCACCCATCATCTTGCCTTCCACATCCAGATCTCCTCAAAGGGAGGACCATGACAGGTCCTCTTCCCCTACCGAGCCACTGCCAAAGGCAGTTCTCTAGGACGATATCCCCGTCATCATTTCCTCTTCCCTCAGGAAGGTTCTGCCTTGTTAAATATTCTTCTAAGGCAATGAGAGAATCAGTGCCTCCCCATGGTAGCAATCTGCATCTAGTACAGCATTCAAGGCTGCTAATGAAACTTGCAGCAGCTGGTTTCTCTCACTTTCCAACAATTCTTTGCAACACCCAAGTAAGTGGGGATGCATAAACATACCCATTTCATAGATGAGCCTATAGACACAAAGATCAGGTATCTTACTTACTGATCTTTGTACCTTTCACAGGAGGTAGCTACAGCCCTGGCAAATACTAGACTTGAAATAAAGTATTTCTTGAATTGATTGAATTATACTAAAATGGTTAGTAAATTAAATTTTTAAATTAACCTGAACCAAACTGAACTAAAGCAAAATCTAGCCCTCTTTATGCCTGATCAGCTCTTACCTTTCTTCTCTTTATTTCCATGGTTTGGTTTTGGGGTTTTGTTTTGTTTTTTTTGTTTTTTATTTAAAAAAAATGTTCAAACATAGCAAGAGACAACTATACCGAACCTCCAAGTACCCATCCACTCAGGGTCAACAACAATCAATATTTTCCCACATTTGCTTCATTTATTCTCCACTTTTTTTCTTTGTCAAATATTTTAAAGCAAGGCCAAGATATCATGTCATTTAATACCTACTTTCTTCAGACATTATATTATGTAAAAAGAAGTTAACACAGCAGGCCTGGGGCTGCTATGCTTAGAAAGGCTTGCTTGCAAAGTTGACTCTTGGCTGGCATCTGGAAACTTGGATTTCAGGAGAGTTCTCACCATTCCCAGAACTGATCAAAGTGGCTCATCTTGCCTAAGCTGTTTGTATGAACAATATATTTGATGCAAAACCTGCTTTCCTTTCAGAAGTCAGGAGTTTTTGTATGTATTAGGCAGAGGGTGCCTACATGACCAGTCCCCAACAAAAACCTTAGGCGCCGAAGCTCTAATGAGCTTCTCTATTAGACAGTATTTCACAGGTATTGTCACAATCACTACAGCCCCTGAGCAACTCTGCTGGGAGACAACTCTCAGAACCTTGTGCCAGGATTCTTCTGGACTTCACCACAATGTGCCATGTACCTTCACTGATTTTGCTTTTCATCCTTCTGCTATAATAAACCATAGCCATGAGTACTCTTAGCAAATCACTGAACCTGGGTGTGGTTTTAAGAACCCTGATCCATGTGACCACCATTCAATTTAAACATCGCTTCTTCATGGAAACATCTCTGACCTTGGAGAGATGCAAAACTAGGGGAGGTCCCTGTTGCCCACTCTCATAGCACCCTGAAACTCTTTTTCATAGCATTTATTAAAACTGTCCATACATAATGTTGAAATTATTTATTTATAATCTCTCTCCCCACTCAAGTATCTAAACTCCCTGAAGAGAGTTTGGCTCACCATGTATCCCTACCTATGAGTACTGAAGGTATGAATTTTTAAAAGAGCCAAGAGAATCTCATGCCTTCTCTCCAAGTACAGTTTAAGAGGTAGTTTCAGCTTAAAAGGTACAGTTTCCATGATTTCCCCTGCATTCCACTCATTCATTTACCAAATATCACATACCTACTATGTAATCCTTACTATGTATCCATTCAGATTAATATCTGCTTCATTATTATCATTTAATAATTTGCAAGATCAATGCTCCATCTTCTAGGAGAAGAGGCGTAAGTCTGCATGGGGGCTCCCCTCTTGACTCTGGTGATAAATACATCTATTTACAACGCATTGTAGGACCTTCTTTTCTATCTCACAATCCTCTGGAGTTTCTTATTCAAATAAAGACTCTTGGAATGCTGTATAAATGTCCAATACAGTTTGTAAACCACTGGGTCACTCTCACAAGTAGATAGGAAACTAGGAGTAAGAAAACCACATAGATTTGACTTCAACTGACATTTTTTTAAGATGAATGTACCACAGGCTAAAATGTAAAAGAATTTATGCCAAGCACATTCCACTATTGAAATACCATATGACAACAAATAATATAAACATATACTCCTTTAAAAAAATGAGTTTCCCATATGCTGAAAGAGATATATCTACATATACACAAATTATCTTGTATATTTAATTTGTGTGCAGAAGTGAGTCAAGTAGACTTTTTCTTCATGGTAGATAAAAATACAATGTAATGTGACACATTTGAATGGAAATTGGCAATATTTTTTTAAAATTATAAGTTTGTGTATTCACATACATTCATCATCCAGTAAATTTACTCCTAGGTATATATCAATAGCCAAGAGAAACTTGAGCCCATGTGTCAAAGCCCATCATCAAAAGGCTGCCAAGAACACACTGGTAGTCAAATTAAGTGTTTCAACTTCCTACAGCAAAGGAGAAACACACCCCGAAGGAGCCTTGGGAGCAGCATTTCTGTAAGGGTGGGTTATCAGGGGCTTTTTCTAGGAGTTGGGGGATCCAAGCAGACCAAAATTGGCCTAGAAGTAGTGATCATTCAGAGAAAGGCAGTGAAGATCAGAAGAGAAGGATGTTTAGTCATTTTAGTTAGTCATTTACAGAGTTATAAAGAATGTCTTTGTTTATGTCTTGTTCTGAGCATGTTTATGTTCCAGTTGCCAGCAGAGCCATGTTTTACTTTCTTATATATGTACCAGGAAATGAGTATAAGAACTTTCACAGTGGCACATTCATAGAAAAGAAAAAGGAAAAGAAAAATGAAAAGAAATAAACTAAATGGCCACTGATGGGAGTATCTATAAAAATTAAACTAAAAAAAAAAAGAACAAGAAATGATGGACATAAGATTAGTAGTTACCTCTTCGGAGGAGGCAGAGATGCGATTAAAAGGGCACGTGCTTAATGTGAACTATTGGTAATATCTCATTCTTAGATTTATGACTTTTTTATATTATGAAATAAATAAATCAGAATGGGATTAATACATAAACTGAGGATGACAGTGTGTCATGAACCAAGGATTATAATTAATCTATCTCTGTGACCTGAGGTCCAAATGGTCTTAAAACAAAAATATAATTATAATCGTTCTTACCTATATTTTCTTTGTAGACACATTCTCCACTTAGCATTTTTAGCTATGTCATACTAGGTGCCAGTTGTGTTTATACAGCAGCTATGATAAGCATGACTTTTTATTAAATGCAAATGTCACCACAAAGCAGAATCAACTATTGACTTTGTGCAACCTCTCATCAACAGAACCATTAATATGTCGAGCAAGGCACAGGATTTATTATCCATGCACACCTTTCTGAGGGCTTCCTGAAACACAACTAGTATCCATTATTGGTAACCAAATAAAGCCACAAGCAGCCAGAAGAACACAAGTCTTTTCAGGAAACTGTAAATTAAAGAGAGATGTCTAATTAAATGTATAGTGCCACACTAACATGGGCACTACATCCTTGCTCTTTAAAGAAAGCAGTCCTTTCTCTTCTGACAAATATGGTTTCTTCTCAGACATAAAGGCCAGAACACTTCACATGGTCCTCACATGCTCATTCCTTTTACCTTTTCCATATCATTAACTGCTTTAGAAATATCCTTATATTCAATGACATTTGCTTTTGAGGTCATTTTTACAAAATAGTAACAGCAGGTCCTAGTTCACTACAGCAATATGGTCTATAAGAACAAAAGGAATGAATGCTTTTTAGCAAGTTAGAACACACAGTCAAATGATCCTTATTTTTAAAAAGCTCTATAAACTATGTCAGGGAAGGGAATCAAGTTGCCAGATACCATAAACAATATATACTTAAACTCTAGCAGTCCATTAGATGACCCATGACAAGTCCTTCTCAGAAGTTGCAATGACTGAATGGCTTAAAAGAAGTAGATCTGGAAAAGTCTCATGATATTGGCCACCAATCTAGTGTCGCTGCTAATTTTTTTAGACCCAAGTATGATTGCCCAATGCTATGATCCCTAAAAGAGGGGAAAAAATACAGGCTCTTCTAAAAAATAAATTATTTCTCTTTGGCTTTGGTCCAGCCCCACAGTTGCAGTCTATTTTAATAATACTTGAAAAAAAAACTGTCTCTTTTATGATGTGATCTGAGATAATGCTACTTGAGATAAATAAGGCTAACAGTTTCTATTTGGTCTTCTTGAGGTTTTTGATCCACCAATTGGAAGTTATACTGGCTCTTGGATGAAGACAATATGTTAGGCTTATGTGTTTGATATCTATACATACAGAGTAAATTAGAGAAAGTCTCCCTCCCTTTCCAGAAATAAAAACCCACCCTAGAGTGTATGCCATAGCTAACCAGCAGTACACCAGATGCATTTCAACTCTATCTACATACTCGGACATATCTTTGTCCAGTATACAGAATATTCAACTGTAAGAGTATTCTGAATATCTATGCTCTGTTTCTCCTTTATTTACTTTGTGTTTTCACTTCCCTTTACCCCTAAAAATAATCCCATCAGGTGAAGGGTTCCTGGGATACAAAGCACAATTGTAACTATTCATGAATGGATTTCAGAGGATTCATCAACCCCCTGAAACTGGGTACAAAATTAAAATATGTGCACACTCCTGCTGCTATGAGCACAGGTTCTTAAGAACTTTGATACCACATAAAACGACTACCTTAAATTTTTGCTATCAATGAATGAAGAAAGGAATAAGATTTTAAAAATGCACAACACTGCTATCATGGCTGCATTTTTTTTCTGACTCACATTCCACAGCTTGTTTAATCATAAAGCAATGTTTAGATTTTAAATGTGCTAACAATTCACCTGTAGAACTTGAGAAAATTGTACTTTCCTGGCTCCCACCCCATCCCAGCCCTGAGATTCGGACTTCATCAGTCCAGGATAGAGCCCAGGAATCCGCATTTTTTTGCAAGTGCCTCATTTGCAAATGCAGATGGCTGAAGAACCAAGCTTTGAGAAATATGCTGTGATGTGCCATCAGGTAGGAATAACGCACAAGGATTCATCTACCCAAGGAGGAAAAAAAACTGTATTTGTTTCTTTGTAAAGGTAGGACTTTGGAAATCTTGACTTAGATTACTCTGCAAGTCACAAGGAAATTAGAAAGACCTCCCCGTAATCACTGCTACTTGACAGTTCCTGCAGCATGTTAAGATGGCTATTATTGATGACTCTTATTACCTTTTGCTACACAGTAAAACACAGAAACACACAGGGGAAGAGATGAGTATATTCTAAAACAATATAAGATAAAAAAAATAATGGCAGTTATGACCTTATTTGTGTAGACTGACGACCACAGGGAATAGTGAAATGCCTTTTTAAAAGTTATATTGTGGTTTTATACTGGGTTAACTCATTGTGTGTAGTTATGAAACAAGTGGCTATAGAAATATAAAGGATGGGACATCCTTTTATTTTCCCTATGTCTTTAATGCTTTTCTCTTTGGAATAGATGAAGTTATAAAGTTGCCTTACATAAAAACTTTGCTTGAAAGATGGGTAATCGTTCACTTTGCTACTGAATTGTCTAGTCTATTCATTCTAAAAAAGGCTCTTCTCTTTTGTTCAGCCAGGATTATCTCCTTTGCAGAAATATCTGGGTATAAAATTGAGAAATTATTCATAAATATTATGGAAGGCTTTTTGAGCTGCTTCCTATTACAGGCCTGATTTAGCAAATAGTAAGACTGCTTTTTTTTTGGTTCGGTTTTTTTTTATTTTAACTAAATCATCCACAGTTCAAAAAAATTATACACATTTCATAGCACTTTTCACCCAGGATTACAGCAGAAGGAAACAAATTGCTATTTTTAAGAGATAGTTTTAATATCTTTTGCTACTTTGGAGAAGAAAAAATACATTAGCAGTGCTATCTCCTATAGGTAACTTACTTATCTTGCCATTTCTTTATTTAAACTATTGGTACTGAATCAGCCAGTGAACTGCATTTTTCTACTAGCAGGAATTTTCTAGCAGAAACAAAACTAGAGAGAGCACACATTACTGAGAAATCAGGTGCATTAACACTAATTCAAAAAAAAAAAGACACTTCTAGAGGTTAATAACAAAACTCAATCAAAACCAGTGATACTTTTTATCAAACATTTGTGAAACTGCAGTTTTGAACTCTGACCTGCTTGCTACAAATTGAATTAAAATGTGCTATTCTAATTCTGTCTACTAGTGCAATATGGCATTGATATAGAAAACAGGGAGACTACACTGAACACACCCAATTTACAATGGAAACAGGATGGTGATTCAGAAAACAATAAGAAAGGTTTTAACACATGGCTCCTGAGTGTGGTTGCCAAATTAAAGTGTTGTAGAACCTGTCAATGCTGGTTTAACATTCCACAAAGCAGATCATCAATTTAAACTCACCAGCACCAGTCGTCCTGTTAATTGACAAAATTATCCCTCTCCTAGTTAAGAGTACACCTGACACACTTGTAGAAATTCCTCTTTGTTGTAAACCTTCCGGAAGGATGTGCCAGACCTCAACTTGGCAAAACTACTTTGGTTTTCAGGTTCATTGGAAAGGTGTCTGTCTCTCTTTGTTCTCAGAGAAGCTTCTGAATGCCAGCCAAGTCCACTTTCTGAATGCCTTCTCTCAAAGATTTTTTTTCTTACTTTCTGTCATGAGAAGAAAGAAACTGGCCATAGGACATCCATTAAACTTGTATGTAAAAGGACTGAGTAAAGGGTGACCAGCTGGAAATTTTTCTCATCATAGTAGGTCACATATTCAAGGTGGACTAGCAGCAAATTCTACCACATATTCTTTGGACTGTTCAATATATGAGCCATGGGCCTCTCGAGAGCAAGTCAAAGTAGTGTAAACCATAAAAATGTATTCATGATCACAGTACTTATAGAGAAAAAAAATTATGCTTCAATGGAACTATGTTTTGTCTAGATTATAAAGGAGACTCCCTCCTGGTTATCAGATTATCAGATTCTGATTCTATGGAGGCTATTTTACAACCCTGTAAATTATAAATAACTGATAGTAACGCAGGATCATTCTTGTCTGTAGACATGTAAATTCTTTCCTGTCCTCTGGAGGTTCAACTGACCCCCGCTGCCTCACCACTTTTGCCTTCATTTGTAACATTCATTTCAGTGTTCCAGATCTACAAATGTGTCCTTTGGATTCTCTTTACACTGGTTATAACATCTAACTGGTTTTCTCATTATGAGTTGAATGTAATCTTTAATAAATATTCATTTTATATCAATATGAGAGTCATGATTTCACCCTTGAGAATCATCCTTTAATGCAAGAGATATCCGATTTAGAGTCTTAATTTGTATATCTTTGCTATACTCCTTCCTCTCACAATCTCTGCACATGCCAATCCTCTGCCTAGACTGTTCTTCCCTCCTCCCCACTCCAGCCTCTCCACCTAATCTCTGATCTTCTTTCAGATTTTGGCTCACTCATTATGTCCATAAACAAGCTCTCCCTGACTATACCTTCTCTCCATACACAGGCTCAAATCTCCCTGTTACATGCTGTCATCGTACCACTTACCTCTCCTTTGTAGCACTTAACACCACTGACACTTATCTGGTTTTTCTGAATAATACCTGTTTTCCTTACTAGAATAAATATTCCCTGATGGCAGGGACCATATCTAGTATTGCATACCATTGTATCCCCAGCTTTAGTCAGGTGCTTGGCAGACAGAGGGCTTAAATATATGCAGTAAAGTGAAGGAATAGATGTAGGGATCAATGAATAGACTGCACTTTGAAGACTCCTGTCACAAATAAGAACAGGTCTGGACCAAAGCTAACCAAGAAGAAGGAAAAGGAGAGACTGTACTCTAATGTAAGTGCCAATGATTTGGAAGACAGTGGAGATAACCTATTAGAGGGTCCAATGGCACTCTTTCAGATGTCAGAAAGGACCTAGATCAAAATAGAAACTTTCTGAAATTCCCCTTCCCCCCTCCAAAGAGTTCTAAACTCCAAAAGAACCTGTAAATTCCTAGGTATTTTGAACCAGAACAAAGGTAAAGCATAAAAAGGAACCAGCTTGAGTCTTTTATGGAACAGGAGCAGCATGGTTTAGAGGACTGTTTCTCAAAGTGTGGTTCCACTCCAGCAGTATCACTTAGAAATTCTCAGGCCTCACCTCACTTAGAGAACTGCTGGCACAGAATAAAGATGAACCTCAGAGTCACTGAGACTCTGCTCTATATAAGCTGTGAGACCCTGGGCAAATTACTTCAGCTCTCTAAGCCTGAGTTTACTCATCAGCGTAAGAATAACAGAACCTTTCACAGAGTTGTTACGAGAAATTTTTAAAGTGATATATATATAAGTTGCCTAGCACAGTGACTGATGAAATATGGATACTAATTAAATTATAGCTGCTATTATATTTCTTATTCATTTCAACATCACCATTATCATCATCACCAACACCATCATTATCACCACCATCATCATCACCACCACTTTGTCCTGACTCATGAGGCCTGGAAACCCGGAATAGGAAAAAACTGGCTGATACCACTATTTTTTGTGAGTGATTTATACTAAAACATGCTATTTGATTAAAAAAAAAAAAAACAAGAGCTGTTATGTCAGACAACTTAGTGAATTTGCCCAAGGTCATGCTGCCGGTCCTTCCAACTCATCTGCAGAGCAAGAATTTGAATCCAGATATTTTTATTCCAAATGGAGTGCTTTTTCCCTCTACTCTCACTGCCTACGCTTCTGTTTTTGCTTATATCATATTCCCAAGGAAACAGATACTCACCAGACACATTGTAGAATAAAATAAGCCTGACATTTTTTAAAGAGCTTCTTGGGCCCTGGCATATGGTTCTTCTGATTGTCCTTACTTATAAACCTCACATTTAAAGGAGCTGTCCATATTTTCAAACTCCTTATTAGCAATAATTGGTCCCTTCTGCTGTATGTTTGTTTTATTTTTAATACACTTTTTTCATGCTGAACTCAAATCTGTTTGACACCAGACTTTTAACAACCCAATTTTGCAAATACTCACTTGTAATACAGAAAGCTGTAAAGCATCTTCCCTGCTCCTAAAATATGGTCACTTTCACAAATGTCCATTCATTCTGCCAGTGAGTATTCATAAAGCACCTCCTCCTTGCCTGGCACTGTGTGAGGCCACACAGCAATCAATAAGGCAGATGTGCAGCTTACCATCCTGACAGAGTGGGGGAATCAGACAATAATCCAACAAGTAAAAGAAAAGAGCCTCAGACTGCGGTAAGCACCACCACAGGGGAGCAACGGGCAAACGATAAAGGGAGAAGCCCAGGGGAGCAAGAGCGTGGTCAGGGAAAGCCTCTCATCAGAAGCTTATCTTGAAACAGAAAGTCTAATATGAAGATCCAATATGTGGAATTATGAGCTGACAAAATGAGTGAGTTAGGACTGGATTATCTGCTTTAATAAGAATGATTCAATCCAGGTTTTTCTTGAGCAGACTCTGCTAGTATAAATGTATTTTGTATTCCTATCTCTGTTAAATGTAATTTAAATTATATTTAATATAAATACAAAAGGTTGATACTATTTAAAAAAATTCAACTTAATAAAATGAAACAACTGCTGCCAAAATTCTATATACTATACAGAAACTAAAAATAAATAAATAAATAAATAAGGTGCCAAGCAGTAGAAAGAAAGAGAAGAGAAACAGAACAGCTTGCTAGTCAATGGATTTTAAGACCCAAGAAGCTACATAATTTTTGCTTGTTTTATTTTTCTGATTTTATATATATATATATATATTTTTTTTTTTTACTTTTTAATTGATACAATATTATATTAGTTGTAGCTGTACAAAAAATGATTAGACATTTATATATCTTACCAAGGGATCACCACAATAATTCCCGTACCTGACATCATACAGTTATTACAATATTATTGACTATACTCCTCAGGCTACACTTTACATTCCTATAACTATTTTGTAACTACCAATCTGTACTTCTTAATCCCTTCCTCTTTTTCACCCATCTCCCCAACGCTCCTCCTATCTGGTAACTATCAAAATGTTCTCTTTATCTATAAACTTGTTTCTGTCCTGTTTCTTCATTTATTTTGTTTTTCAGATTCCACATATAAATGAAATCATATGTCATTTGTCTTCCTCTGTCTGACTGTTTTCATTTAACATAATATCATCTACGTCAGGGTTTACCAACCCCCAGGCTACAGATCAGTAATAGTCTATGACCTGTTAGAAACCAGGCCACACAGCAGGAGGTAAGTGGCTAGTGAAGCTTCATCTGTATTTGTAGCCACTCCCCAGTGCTAGCATCACCACCTCAGTTCCACCTCAGATCATCAGGCACTACCTGGTGCCAAAAAGGTTGGGGACCACTGCTCTAGATCCATATATGTTGTTACTGATGGCAAGATTTTATTCTTCTTTATGGCTGGGTGATGTTTCATTGTATATATGTACCTCTTCTTCTTTATCCATTCATCTATTGCTGGACACTTAGGTTGCTTCCATATCTTGGCTACTGTAAAATGTATTGAAATGAATATATAGATGCATATGTCCTTTTGAATTCGTGTTTTCGGTTTCTTTGAAAAACTACCCAGAAATGAAATTTCTGGGTCCTTCTTAGTTTCTTATTATAGCCTTTGTTTTAAAGTCTATTTTGTCAGTATAAATATTGCTACATCAGCTTTTTTTTTCCATGAAATATCTTTTTCGATCCCTTTCTGTGTATGTCTTTCAATCTGAAGTGGGTCTCTTATAGGCAGCATATGTAAGGATCTTTTTTTCTTATACATTCAGCCACCTTATATCTTTTCATTGTACATATGTCATTTAATCCATTTACATTTAAAGTAATTACTAATAGATATGTAGTTATTGCCATTTTATTATTCATATTTTTTTATCTTTTTTCTTCTTTTTAAAGAGGTCCCTCTAACATTTCTTGTAATACTGGTTTGGCATTGATGTACTCCTTTAGCTCTTTCTTGTCTGGGAAGCTCTTTATCTGTCCTTTGATTCTAAATGATAGTTTTGCTGGGTCAAACTAAGTAATCTTAGTTGCAGGTCCTTTCTTTTCATCACTTTGAATATTTTGTGCCAAGCCCTTCTGGCCTGCAAAGTTTATGTTGAGAAATTACTGACAGTCTTATGGGAGCTCCCCTGAAGGTAACTAATTGCTTTTCTCTTGCTGCTTTTAAGATTCTCTGTCTTTAACCTTTGGCATTTTAATTGTGATGTGTCTTTGTGTGGGCCTCTTTGGGTTCATTGTCTTTGGGACACTGTGCTTCCTGGGCTTGTATGTCTATTCCTTTCACCAGGTTAGGAAAGTTTTCTGTTATTATTTCTTCAAAGAGTTTCTCAATTCCTTGCTTTCTCTCTTCTCCTTCTGGTATCCCTATGAGGCAAATATTGGTAAGCTTGGTGTTATCCCAGAGGCTGCTAAAACTATCCTCATTTTTTTTTGGATTCTTTTCATTTTATGCTGTTCTGATTGGGTGTTTTCTGCTACCTTCTCTTCCAAATTGCTATTTTGATCCTCTGCATCATTTAATCTACTTTGATTCCCTCTAATGTATTCTTTATTTCAGTTACTGTATTCTTCATTTGTTTTTTTGTTTGTTTGTTTTCTAACTCCATTTTTATGTTTCCTACCTCTTTCTTTAAATTCTAAGATCATCAAACATCCTTATAACCAGCATTTCAAACTCCTCACCTGGTAGATAACTTGTATCCATTTTGTTTAGTTCTTTCTCTGTAGCTTCGTTCTGATCTTTCATTTGGGACATGTTTCATTTTGCCTGCCTCCCTGTATTTGTTCCTATGAAAGCTACATGTTTTGACATAATTTATTTAGTCCATAAAACAATTCTGAGATTTCAGACCATCACATTTTACAAAGGACAAAACCTAACTTCATTGAGGTGATCTTATTTGCCCAAGATCTCTCAGAATTGACAGAACAGAAATCTGAATAGACAAAATATAAACATAAAAACATGATCTATATGTAGCAAATATATCCCAAAGATTCTACAAAGCAAAGAGTTAGTAAACTAGGGCTCTAGGGCCAAATCTGGGCCGCTGCCTCTTTGCACAACTGCAAACTAAGAGTGATACTTACCTTTTAAAATAATTTTTTAAAAATCCAAAGAATACTTTATGACATGTGAAAGTTACATAAAATTCAAATTTCAGTTCCCATAAATAAAATTTCATTGGGACAGCCATATTACCTATTATCTATAGCAGTTGTGAAGAATCTATAGGGTCCCAAAGCCTAAAATATTTATTCTCTGGTTCTTGAGTGAAAAGTTTGAAAACTCCTAAGGTAGAGAAAATAATTCATAGAAATAGAAGTAAAAAACATTCTTGGAAATGTTACTTCATAAATAAGTGATAAAAGCATATGCAAAGAAGAGTTGTAAGAGACCTCTGAAAGAATTTAACCTAATGGCAGTTGCCTTAGGTGCTACTTGCCCAGTTTTACCTGGAAGTTTCATTTTCCTGGCCCTATATCCTAGTGAGGAAGTCGTAAGTCAATCTCATAAAAGAGATTTATCACATTTCAACTTGAGCAGCAACTGTAATACAACTTGCATTCTCAGAAAGAAAGCAATACAATGTCTTCTTTCCAAATTTGTTGGCTCAACTGGTTCTTAAACAATATGGGTTTAGTTCCAGGAATGGTTTCGACCTGTTTTTTGTTGATTTCCAACTATATTATTTTCTCTAAATATTTACTGGTTCAAGTGAGTATGCTTAATTACAAAAATGAGTTTTCACAAACAGTCCAATCTGGGTAGATAGTGGATTCATACCATAAAAGTCAACTTTTCCAGTACAGGAGAAAAATATTACTTTTCCTTTTCAATCTTCAGGCTATAAGGTTAAAGACTAAAGGCTAAGTGCTATAAAATGTCTCCAGTTTTTCCAGTGCTTTGTGGCAATACATAATATGTTGGTCTTTATGCTTTCTTTGTCATTTACTTGCATTTGGTCATCCTCAAATATTGTGCCATTTTGTACTTTTCAAAGACAAGTGCAAGTCATTATTTAGGGCATATGCTATAAGTCAAAAAATTCCTTTAAGTTGTAAAGAAAAAAATTGCATTGCAATTTGCAACTATGCATCATATATAGCTGTCTGATTCTAGCCTTATGCACTGTCTTCAAGCTATTTTGCATCATTTCATAAGTTGTAGGTAGTAACTGACAGATATGCGAATTCTGTCCTGACATGTAGGGATTTTAATTTACTTCTACCCTACTGTGGAAAAGCCAGTTTTTTTCTTGATTTGCAGCTCATCTCAACATCAGTTTATTCTATACATATTTGTGCTATTTTAACTTTTTCTTCAAGCCAGTTATAACATCTGCCTTGTTCCCTCACATCATATAAGTAAAATAAATCTTTAGCACATGTTCATTTTTACACCTATATGAGTGTCATGCATTTACCTTTTTCTGAAAATTATTTTTTAGCAATCTAAAGAGTTGGTAAGGATTCAGATTTATTTCAAAGGTTATTTTTTAAAACTTTAAATTTTGGGTGATACTCACCTTTCACATGAAATTTGCTGTCAAGCAATATTAGATTAGTTTAAACCATATAGAAAAATGAAATGTGGTGAGAAATAAGCTCTTTTTTGTCCTGTTTTAATATTTTTAAATTGATGCAAAATAAAAATTGTGCAAAGGGACAAGAAACAGGTATTAAAAAAATTATTCTGACATTTGTTCAAAATAGTAAGGGAGACTTTATCAGGACTATTGCAATAGGGGAGAGAAATCAGGCTTGACTCCAAATACAGCAAAGACAGCTAGAGATTTATAGCCAACAGCAGAATAAAGGAGTCAGGATTGAAAATCAGTAAGAGGAAACACCAGAAGTAGGGATATTCTTGCAAGAGGGACTTAACAGGATTCATGCTAAAGGCAGGCCAAGGATTTAGACATTAAGGGTGGGAGAGGAGGAAAATCATCAAATATCCACGGTGATCAGATATCACATAGCAAGATTCTTGCTAAAAGGGTTTTAGGTGCGCCAAAGACAGAATGAGGACCAAGTTTGAGAAAAGGGCTCAGAAAAGGCTAACTAAAATTTGGTCAAGGAGAGAGTCTTTGTGACAGGTAATAGCAAATTGATAAAAGGGCAAACATGAAACAATTCTTGTTCTTCGGGAATTTACTGTCTAGTAAAAGAGATAAATAAGTAACCCAACTTGGCCAAACTGCTTTGGCTATAATTTGCAATTAAATTTCATTCCCAGGAGGATCCATATGTAAATAACCTATTCAAAGAAAAATATAAAATATAAAATGATAAGTTAACAGTTGTTTCAATCTTTATAATCGTAGCTTACAGACTAAAGTATATCATATACCTAACTTAAGGATTTTATAAAAATATACTAAAACAGAAACAAAGCATATACTATTTTTCTTACTTTCACATAGGCAAAAGATACAACTACTGGCCATCAAATTTAACCACCTCAGACTACAGAACAGGGTAATTATGGCTATTTGTGAAATTATACAACACTCCATAAAATCTAAACAACACTACTCACTATATTAAAACAGAATGGCAACAAAGTTCTTTGAGTCTTGTTTCTTAAAGTATGCTCTGCCCACCTACAGCCTCGGCATCACCTGGGATCTTATTAGGAATTCAGACTCTCAGGCCTCACCTGAGTGCAATAGGGGAGAGAAATCAGGGAAGAAAGTTATATTTACTCCTACAAATATAATGAGAAAATGAATTTTAGCTCATGTAGAGTTTAGTGTGTATCCTGAAAATAGTGGGAATCAATGGACGAATCCTCCTATGATAGCAAATACTGCTCCTATTGATAACACATAATGAAAGTGTGCTACTACGTAATATGTGTCGTGAAGTACAATATCTAGTGAGGAGTTGGCTAGTACGATACCAGTTAGGCCTCCAACAGTAAATAGAAAGATAAATCCTAGTGCTCATAGTATTGCTGGAGATCATTTGATGTTACCTCCGTGTAGGGTGGCTAATCAGCTGAATACTTTTACTCCTGTTGGGATAGCAATAATTATTGTTGCTGAGGTAAAATATGCTCGTGTATCAACGTCAAGTCCTACTGTAAATATGTGGTGTGCTCATACGATGAAACCAAGGAATCCAATTGATATTATAGCTCAAACTATACCTATATATCCGAATGGCTCTTTTTTACCTGAGTAGTAGGTTACAATGTGGGAAATTATTCCGAAACCTGGTAAAATTAGAATATATACTTCTGGGTGTCCGAAGAATCAGAACAGGTGTTGATATAGGATTGGGTCACCTCCTCCTGCTGGGTCGAAGAAAGTTGTGTTCAAGTTCCGGTCTGTTAATAGTATTGTGATTCCTGCAGCTAGTACTGGTAAGGATAATAATAGTAGGACGGCTGTAATTAATACTGATCAGACAAATAGTGGGGTTTGGTATTGGGATAGAGCTGGTGGTTTTATATTAATAATGGTGGTAATGAAGTTAATGGCTCCTAAGATTGAAGAAATTCCAGCCAGGTGTAAGGAGAAGATTGCTAGATCTACAGAGGCGCCGGCATGAGCAAGGTTTCCGGCTAAGGGTGGATAGACTGTTCATCCTGTTCCGGCTCCAGCTTCTACTGTGGAAGAAGCCAGTAATAGTAGAAATGATGGAGGTAATAGTCAGAAACTTATGTTGTTTATTCGGGGAAATGCTATATCGGGTGCGCCAATTATTAATGGGATGAGTCAGTTACCAAATCCTCCAATTATGATTGGTATTACTATGAAGAAGATTATGACAAATGCGTGGGCGGTAACGATTACATTATAGATTTGGTCGTCTCCTAATAGGGCTCCTGGTTGTCCTAGTTCTGCTCGAATTAGTAGACTTAGTGCAGTTCCTACTATTCCAGCTCAAGCCCCGAAGATTAGATATAGGGTGCCAATGTCTTTGTGATTGGTTGAGAAGAGTCATCGGTTAATGAACATGGGTAAAGTGGCCGAGCAGGCATTAGACTGTAAATCTAAGTACAGGGGTGTGAGTCCCCTTTTTGCCAGGTTCCGTAGTGTTTTGTACATTTTGAATTGCAAATTCGAAGAAGCAGTATTAAATTCTGCCGGGACTTGAATTTTGTATATTGTAATAGATTGAAGCCAGTGGTGTAGGGTATTTAGCTGTTAACTAAATTTTCGTGGGATAGAAGCCCATCAATCTAGTAAGGGCTTAGCTTAAGTAAAGTGGCTGGTTTGCATTCAGTTGATGTGGGGTATAGTCCTGCAGTCCTTATTGGTGTCTGTCTGACAGGAGCTAAATGTGTTACATTTACTTAGAGCTTTGAAGGCTCTTGGTCTGTGTTTAACCTAAGCTTCTATTCTAGTAGTGTTAGTATTGGTGATAGCGGTAGAATTAGGGTTGATAGAATAATAAGTGGTGATAGGTGGTGGGTTGGTTTTATAATTTTAAATTGTCATTTTATTTTTGTATTGTTTGTGGTTGGGAATATTGTTAGAGATGTAGAATATGTAAGGCGTATATAGAAATATAAATTTAGTAGTGCTATTATTGCTATGGTTGTAGGTATAATGATATTATTATTTTTTGTAAGTTCTTGAATAATTATTCATTTTGGTATAAAACCTGAGAGTGGAGGTAATCCTCCTATAGATAGTATAACAGCAAGGATAGCTGTGGTGATAAGTGGTGTTTTGTTTCATGTGTTTGATAGTGATAGGGTTGTTGTTGTTGAATTATATATGAGTATTGTAAAGGTTGTTGTTGTTATTAGGATATAAATAGTTAGGTTTAATAGGGCTACTGTTGGGTTGTAAATTATGATTGTTGTTATTCAGCCTATATGGGCAATTGATGAATAGGCTATGATTTTTCGAAGTTGGGTTTGGTTAAGTCCGCCTCATCCTCCTACGGCGATGGATAGCATGGATATAACGAGTAATAGGTCTGTGTTGATTGTTGGTGAAATTTGATATATGATGGATATTGGAGCTAATTTTTGTCAGGTTAATAGGATTAGACCTGACATTAGTGAAACTCCTTGTGTTACTTCTGGTACTCAGAAGTGGAAGGGAGATAGTCCTAATTTTATGGCTAGAGCTAGTGTTATAATGGTGGATGCTGTTGGAGTAAGTGGATTTGTGGTAGATCATTGGCCTGAATATACTAAATTAATGGTCACGGCTAGTATTAATAATATTGATGCTGTTGCTTGTGTTAAAAAGTATTTGGTGGAGGCCTCTATGGATCGAGGGTTGTACTTTTTTATTAGAATTGGGATAATAGCTAGTATGTTTATTTCAAATCCGATTCATACTATTAATCAGTGTGAGCTTATTATAACGATAATTGTTCCTATTATGAT